>JAFBJT010012745.1:81438-95378 GCA_016785325.1 Chascanopsetta lugubris | reverse complement strand
TCACTGACAAAAACATTCAAATTAAAGTGATTCAGGATCCCCCCCCCCCCCTCTCTCTCTCTCTCTCTCGCTCGCCCGCTCTCGCAGAGGTGGATGTTTGAAAGTGTTTTCCGCACAAAGAACTCGGCTTTACTCAGCGCGAGTGAGTCGGCGCCTGCGTGCAAACAGGAAGTTGCACGCCAGAGGCATCTGCGCATGAGGCTGAGCGCGAAGCGGCTCCCGCGCTGCCCCGGTGCGATGACGTCACCGCGCGCACGCACACACGTTCAATCCCGGGCTTGGCGTGTTCGAAACATCACAGAGGAGGAGGCGAGGGAGAGAGTTTCCTCCCGTGGGGCTGCAGATCACGGCAGCTCCACATCCCATAATAATCCCACCCTGTCGAACGGGGAGAGGAAATGTATCCTCGTGCGCGTTGATCTACTTTATGTGGTGATGTGTAAATGAGATCTGTCTTCATCTCCACTGAGGTGACACTTTAATCACCTGATATCAATACATGAGTGGTGATCAATACAAACTGCTGTTTCATCTTTGACTTTTTTCTCTGTGTGTTTGGTTTTACGTGAGTTTGGAGATTAGCAATGTTTTTTTTATATATATTTAAACTTCTCAGTGATATATCTTCTTCTAACAGTTTTTTCTTATCTTATCTTAAATGATCTTATCTTTTACAGATGGAATACTGATGAATACTGATGTGAAAGAATGATATAATTTAAAATAATAACAAAGTGTCAATAATCTATGTAAAAAAACATATATGCGAAATGTTTTCCTTCCTGGTTTCAAGAACAAAACAATTTGTTATCCAAACGTTTGCTGCTGAAACGCAGTTTGTTGCCCGGTTGACCTTTTTTTTTCTTTCTTTAAACCTTTAGTTGACACTGAATCCATGAGTAACGACACACGGAGCTGAGGTCTGAGAGTTTGAGGAGGAAGAGGAGGAAGAGGAGGAGGAAGACGAGGAGGAAGAGGAGGAGGAGGAATCAGAAGTCAGGGGAGGAAGAGGAGGAGGAAGAGGAGGAGGAGGAATCAGAAGTCAGAGGAGGAAGAGGAGGAGGAGGAAGAGGAGGAGGAAGACGAGGAGGAAGAGGAGGAGGAGGAATCAGAAGTCAGAGGAGGAAGAGGAGGAGGAAGAGGAAGAGGAGGAGGAGGAGGAAGAGGAGGAGGAGGAAGAGGAGGAGGAGGAATCAGAAGTCAGAGGAGGAAGGAGCCAAAAGTGGGATTGGAGACTTTTTTTGGCTAATCCCGGATCATCCCCCGGGGGCAGAATGTCGGTCATCAAGGCGACATATGGCGTCAGACGCCGAGAGTCGACAGGAAGTCGTGGGTTCAACCCCCCACCCCCCCAACCCCCACCCCCCCACCCCCTACCCCCCGACTGGTGGCGAGGAGAAAGGGGACTCTGCTGCTCCTGAGATAATTTATGCTTCCGAAGTTGAAGGAAATCAAAAAACTTCCCGAGTCGAGGCGAGTTGAAAGTCACTCCGGCCAAACTTTGGAGTAAATCAAAGACAGATAAATCTGTGATGAGGGGAAGTGATGATGAGACTTCAGCCGTAATGGACTTGATTGATTGGAGGGATCCCGGCGGGTGAACGAGGTGGGAACATCTGCGGAGGAGCTCCCCCTGTATTTCATCATCAGCGGCTGCAGCTGCAGGAATAAAGGACATTCCTTCATCTTCTTCTTCAGAGAGAGAGAGAGAGAGAGAGAGAGAGAGGGAGGGAGGGAGGGAGGATGAATGGAACGAAGGAGGGAGGGAGGGAGGAGAGGGACAAAAAGGACGAGCGAGTGCGAGACAGCTGGACGAGATGAAAGAACTTTTCAAAAGGAATGTTTTTCTAATTTCTCTCTCTTTTTTTTTAAAGGTGCCGTGTGTAAGATTTGGGTGATTTTTGCCACTTTAAAAAAAAAACATACAAATGTGATCAAACAGTCACATTTTCAATTTCCAGTGCATTTTTTTATGTTTTTAAATGTTTTCCCTACATTTTAAAGGTGCAATGTGTACGTTTTCGGTCTTCCCCCCCCCCCCCCCCCCCCCCCCCCCATCTAAATGCCCCCCCCCCCCCCACTACCCCTCAATGAGCCCTTTAATGTATATTTACATGGGGAGGGGGTCCTCTCTATGGAGGTCACCATGTTTTCACAGAGGTAAAAGTGGACGCACTACACCTTTTTTGCGTTTATTGACGACTGAAGTCGACCACAGGTTCCCCTTCGAGCTCAGCAGGGTGAGGTGATGGACACAACATGGAGCGTCACCTCTAGAGGTCACCGCATCGTACACACTGCACCTTTAAAACAAACCTCACTACTGAACGTGGTTCCCACCAAGGTCGAGAACCTACACCCACTCTCACCCTATAGAGTCATTAGTACAGTGCTGTATATGGAACTGGAAATAACATCTAATCACCCCCCTCTCTCTCTCTCTCTCTCTCTCGCTCGCCCTCCCTCTCGCTAATCCCTCTTCAAATCGTCCGCTGCTCCTGAGATTAAGGCGAAACCTGGTCTCATTAGCGCCTCGTTAGCGCTTCAGATATCCGTCTTACTGCGCTTATGTGTGCGCACTGTTTACACATCTTCAGCACATTTGTATTTTATATTCAATGTTCAGCGGCTAAGAAAGACAGATTGCTGCCAAACTCAATTCTGTGGAATCTGCTGCACAATGACAATAAAGCTTTATTAGTATTTGTATAGTCAGAATAATAATAATAGTAATTATTATCATTATTATTATTATTATCATTATTAGTGAGGAAGAGGAAAAGAACACAAAGATGGACATTTGCATCTGTGGTTGTGTGTGTTTTTTTTTTTGAAGTAGTAAAAAAACAAAAAAAACCAGGAAGCGTCGGCTCCGGCTCTGATAGATCATCACAGCGGATATTCGTCATTTTGCCGTATCAGCGTTTTAGAGTTCGATTGATCACAGATGAAGAAGAGAGCTGTTGATAAACCGACTATTGAATGTTCGCACCTGACAGGCAACTCACTGCGCTTTATTTCTCATGACCTTCATTTGACCATCCTTCAGGATGCTGTGTTTACGTATGTATTCAACCAACCTCATAAATCTACTGATTTAATTCATTCTATTTACATCCAATATTAACACTTAGAATTTAAGGATGAGCATGACGTTTGGATTGTTCAGATTTTTTTTTTTTTTTTTCAAAGAAAATATTTTTATATTGACCTGAAATGTCCATGTGTCAACCTCATTAACTATCAATGGGGGGGGGGGGGGGGGGGGGGGGGGGGGGGGGGGGTTGACAGAGTATGGTTCTATATAAGCCCATGACAGCACAGGACAATCACATACATGTGAACATGTTGTTAATCTGTCTCCTGACCCACACAGGTGTCATTACACCGCATCCATCTCTCAGCCAATCAATACGGAGCGTTAGTCCTAATCACATGTGGTCATCAGGGAGCCCACAGCAGCAATCAGTGGGTTTGTTTACATGCAATTAACACGAGTGGATTAACGACCTGACGTCACCTGGTGACACTTTGTTAAAAGAGCTATTTAACTCGGGCTGGAGTTGATGTATTGGCCAATAAAGTGAAAAGTAATAAAGTTTTTTTATTTATTTTGTTTTTTTATTTCTAGACTCACTTCTAAGTGTAAACAATACGACATGACTCATCGCTGACATTCTCCCATTGAACAATGCGATAATAATAATAATGTTTTATGATTCCTATTCCGATGATCCAGCTGCTCCACAGCGCCTGAGCTGAAAAGGGGCGGGGCCAATCCTTCATTCGAGTGAACCCCATGATCTCCATGAGGAGAGCAAACATCCCGGCGACGCCTCACACGCAGCCCCCCACTGACACATTGGGCAGAAGCCCCGCCCCCTTTCCCTCCATCCCACTGAAACCCTGCAGGCTTTACTCTCTCTCCCCAACTTAAACAAATCTCCCCCCTTGTGCAATTAGAGGGGCGGAGGCGTAATTCCCGTGTCCTCGGCTCCCGCCGCCAACCCATTAACCCCCGAGCGCCGTCGCTGCGGCCCGGCCCCACTCAGTCAGCGGGCTGCGGCCCGCGGGCTTAACGCAAGATAAATCCCTCCACATATCAATGCAGTTTAAGCTGAACGGGCTCTGACATAGCTGCTCCCGCTGCGGAGGGGAGGAGGGGGGGGAGGATGGGGGAGGGGGGGGGGGAGGAAGGGGCGGGGTCACGCTGGGTTGGCGAGCTGCCAGCTGGGACAGTGAAAAGTACTGATGTCGTACACATGCGGATGAAAGATCTGTCAGGCAACGCGGGTCTGTGGTTCTGTGATGTTCTGCTGGATCAACATTCTGATGGACGGACGGACAGAGAGAGAGAGAGAGAGAGAGAGAGAGAGAGAGAGAGAGAGAGAGAGAGAGAGAGAGAGAGAGAGAGAGAGAGAGAGAGAGAGAGAGAGAGCGAGAGCTGACTGATGCGAGCGGATGAGAGTATCTCTGGATGTTGAGGTGGAGGGGAGGATCTCAGTGTCAGACAGACCAGCACAGCAGCTCTGTGATCAGCCTCGATGGGAACCTCACGTTACAGCTGAGGCACAAAATGTCAGCACAGTGGGACATGATGGATATGACTGAGTGGCTCAGACTTTAGTGTAAGTGCAGTGCAATGAATCTTTGGGGCGGATTTTGATCCAGATACTGAATTAGGGAGAAGAACGTCAGCGGTTATTTTATGACAAAGAAGGGTAAACTGAGGTTTGATCATTTTACAGTGTCATCATACGCAATATTATAGCTAAATCTAATATCTACTGTATATCTAAAGGTGGTGGTGGTGCAACATGGCTGCCTCCACAGACATGGAGGGCTTATCTAATTTTATTTGCACATCAAAGTGAGACCCATTAAAAGATCAGATTGGTTCTCGAGTGGTTCTGGTTCATTTTTGCTAAAAAAAAAAAGATGCAAATAATTTCTCCTGAACTTTGAACAATGGACCTTTAACATAAAACACAAATAAAGTGAGATATATACAACGACATTTTTTTAAATTAGCATAAATCTGCATCTTGAAACAGATCTGTATTGATGGTGCATGTAACTGCTTCGAGCCATTTATCAAAATGCAGCTCTTCCTACAGATAAGTGAGGGTCTTTCCTGGGGGGAGGGGGAGAGCGGGGGGGGGGGGGGGGGGGGGGGGGGGGGGGGGGGGGGGAGTGAGACAAGAGGGAGTGAGACAGGAGAGCGAAGGAGACGAGGACGAAGGGATAGAAGGAAGGAAGGAAGGAAGGAAGGAGGGCAGGAGACGAAGGGAAAATAGTTTTGGGGTTCATCGCAATAGCACATGAGCTGTTGCCGTGGTAACCCTGTCACCATGGGGACCACACAATGCCAGCATGGTCCTATATGCATCCTCTCTCTCACACACACACATTTACTCCGTCTGACTTCCACGCTAAGAGTGGGGGGTTAGTTGCCATGGCAGCAGGCAGGATAGTGGGTAGGGGTTGGTAAATGGGGGGTTGCAGGGGTAAAGCTGGCATACGGGAGGATTCACTCTGCCCCAAATTCTTCTCGCCGCTCTTCATCCCACATTCCATGAGACTCCGGCCTGGTTTCACTGAGACACTGAGCTGATTCAGGGTCCGTTCATTTCATACCGTCCACCATGAAAACCTCTTAACAACTCACTGGAGCTGCAGTGGAGACGAAAGACACTGGAGACGCTGCAGAGCGTCAGAAACACAAGTTCATGGTTCCTGTGTTTCCAACATCCAAGGTCTCTTTTTCCTGGTCGAAGTGTCTTTGTATTCAAATTGTGTGCAATCGAGTTCATCAGGTGACGAGACAATTTTGAGGAGTGAAAATGCTGAAAATGCGCTTCCCTACACGGCACTTGAAAACACGAGTCATGTGAGCGTTTGACCAGTGATTTATCTGTTTGTTTTGGAAGGATGAGCATGTGGAACTGTTACTGACAGTGATGTTTACATCTTTGAACTGAGTCGGATGATAGTAAATCAGTGACTCAACGCTTGTGACCATGTCCTCGTCCTCTGGAATAGAAAAACAGACTTTTCGCCGACGTCACATTATCTAAATAGCCGCCGCCACACCTTTATATATATATATATATATATATATAATATAAAGTACAGATTTATATATATATATACATATATATATATATATATATATATATATATCCAGGATAAACCCAGTGGCTGTGACCTCATCGTGGACGCCAGACAACAATAGCGGAAACATCTGACAACATCCTACGGAACACGTCTGACGCTGCGGGCCATGATTGCACGGCCTCATTTTAAAAATGTTCAATCTCCTAATCATTAAATCTTCCTCTCCGCTCGGAGCCTGGAGGGATCACTGGAAAATATGCAGAGCATTCGGAGGAAACGAGAGCAGCTGAGTGCGTCTTTAAGTTCAGCCCGGGAACCGGTGACAGCTGCTCAGGGTCAAAGATCCAATAGGAGCGGCGAGAGAACACGTGTGCTCATTAGTCTTGACGATGAAGCTGAAGAATTAAAATACAGACGGGACACACAGGGAGAAAGTATGTGTGTGCATTCCAGCTGTCTGTGAAGTCTAAATGTGTTGAATCATATGTCATTCTCAAAGTACTGTCGTCAAACCAGAGTCGTGTGTGTGTGTGTGTGCGAGCGCGTGTGTGTGTGTGTGGTACCTTCGTCCCGCTATAGAAGTCCTCCTGGATGCTGGCGTTCATGAAGGTCTGCTGCAGATGCACGGAGGTGTCGATCCCACCGGGCAGAACCAGCTTTCCGGAGGCGTCGATCACCTTGGCGCCGCCTGGTATCATCAGCTCTTTTCCCACCTGGCAGAAAGTACATAAAACTTTACTGTATCGTCCATTTGTACTTGAAAACAAACAATAGACAGTAGACTTTTGACATCGTTCGATTCGATTATGAATTTGGGAGGAGGGACCGCGTGTCCGCTTAAAAATCAAAAAGTTCTAAATGGCTGAAGAGGGACCAAACCTTTTACCTGGATCTTATGTAAGACATCTTGTTTGTGATTGAAAATGGCTCCTCCTTTCAGAAGTGACACTCGGGGCTGATGAAGGGATGAACCCATCGGTGCTCGAGCACCTTCTAGCATCCACACTATTTTTAGGAGACGATTTGGGTGCGTGTTTCAGCAGGAGAACAAAAGAGCTTTTTTAGGTGTCTGATAAAAGTGTATCCTCCTCACACGAACCCGTTCCACGACAGCAGTCTGCCGGCTAATTATAGCGCTGGCTGTCAGCGGGCGCGGGGGTGACAGAGTTCACCGTCTATTCTGTTCAGAATGTTTTTTGTTTTGTTTTTTTATTGTGAAATGAGTTGCAGCAACAGCCCGGGGACGTATGGCTGAGTAACAGTGTGGAGAGGCCTCCTGATCAGTGAGCTACTCCGGGTGTTTACCTGCTGAATGATGCCATTCTCAATGTAGACGTCGGCTTCCTGGGTGAAGTCATCGTTCACCACCTTTCCTCCCTTGATGAGGATGCGCATTGAGCCCGTGTTTCCAGCCATGGTTCTGCAAGAGGAAAGGAGAGGTGATGAAGAGAAGACTGAACTTCCTGTCCACTGAAAATAAGTCTGAACCTCAGATCCTCTGTGTGGGTGCAGGGGGCGCCCCCTTGGGAGACAGGCAGAGAGTGTTAGGGGTCGACAGATCATCGGAGGGAGGATGAGGATAGAGGCACTTAAAAATATGACTCATTTCACAGGCGTCATTTCACAACATAGCTCCCTCCAGACAAGACGTGCATCTGAGGGTGGATGGAGAGACTGGGAATTGAACCCATGACCACATGCAATCAAAGCTGCAGAATGTAAATTCCACTCAATCACGCACACTGAGCCTTTAAATCAAACTGTTTGGGAACTGATCACTGAGGCTCACTATCAAAAACACCCGGCTCGGCCGATGATGAGGACCAACAAAGTGAGGGAACCTTCCACAAACATTCCTCTGTGTGTGCGTGTGTGTGTGTGTGTGTGTGTGTGTGTGTGTATTCTGCATGGATGGCTGTATGCAATGTGTTTGAGGGGCAGAGCACAATGGCCGCCCAGTCACAGAGCATCAGCTCAAAAAGATGGAGGAGAATAGAGGGAGGAAAGAGAGCAGGAGTGGAGGGAGGAGGTGGAGAGGTGGGGGTGGTGTGTGTGTGGGGGGGAGGGGGAGGGGGAGTGTGTGTGTGTGTGTGGGGGGGGGCGCGACGGGGCCCCGGGAGGGGGCGCGACGGGGCCCAGAAACAACAACGAGAGATGAAAAGACCTGGAGCCTGAAACGCAAACCTCCAGCAGACTTCAGAACAGATTGCAGATATAGAATATTACATGTAGATCAGGAAGGTTAAGTCTATATATGAATACATTCAGTCCTTAAATCTACTGTTATTGTTTTAGAAAAAAGATGTGGGGGGGGGGGGGGCACTTCCGTTGAGCCGAAATCTCAATCAGTTGAGCTTTGAAAGGTGAAGAAACGAGGTTATATTAGATAAAGAATCGATGGAAACACACTAAGAGGAAGAGATGGAGGGGGGGGAGGGGTGTGGAGAAGTGATTGTGGTAAACATGGCAGCAGTGGTAGAGGGGGAGGTGGGGGGTGGGTGCGGGGAGGGGGGGGTAGCGGTATGGTAAGCAGTGCCCTTAAGGCCTGGCAGCCATGATAAAAGAGTGGTTTCCCAGGAGATGGGAACTGGACTGCTTTCATTGGAAATTAGGTGGGTTAAGTGCACGCACACACACACACACACACACACACACACACACACACACGCACAAACAGCACAATGCATGACTGCGGGGGCGGCATATAAAAACATCGGGACTGATTTGTTGTTTCAAGTTGAATCACACTAAGTGACATATCACTTGGTGTATTCATGCCCCACCTGTACTGCCCCCATCAGGTCAGTGAGTGTCATGAAATGTTTTCATGCTTCGGCATTAGAGAGTACATGGGCTTGAGAGCACTGCTCTGCAGTTACACCTCCGAAAAGCTAGAGGGCGCAGGGCAGCACTGGCGGTGGCGGGTTGAGTTCTACTGTCACCGGTTTGAAATGAATTACGACGTTTCACCAAAATAAAAGCTGCAGATAATATCCGACGCTGTCTAAAGGACTGAGCTCAGTTCAGCCTTTTGTGCAGAATTATGAAAAATAAACTGTGAACTTTAAGAATTTCTGGCATCTGCAACTGATGTTTAAAGTCTGAAACTGCTGTTGTCGATATTTTCCAGTCAAAACTGTCCAAACCCACACAGCTGAGTGTGTGTGTGTGTGTGTGTGTGTGTGTGTGTGTGCGTGTTTCTGTGTGTGTGTGTGTGTGTGGGAATGGGAACGCTGACTAAACAGGCCGCTGCTCAGGACACTGGCGGCTTTGTGTATGTGTGTGTGCGTGTGTGTGTGTCTGTGCGTGTGTATGTGTGTGTGTGTGGGGGGGGGGGGGACTGTAAAGCCACGGGAAATGAAAATCAACTTTTATAATTGACATTCTGGACAGTGACACCTTCAACGCAGACGAACACACAGTCAAACCCTCCAGCTGCCCGGAGGGGAGGAGAGCAGAGTGCAGCTGTGGGTCGTCTGTCAGTCACTCTCACTTATCCTCCAACATGGCAGCTGGACACTTGGACACTGAAATCCAATAAGAATACTAAAACAACCAATTGTTTCTTTTTCTTTTTTTTCTCCAGTCAATATTTTTAGCGTCATTTCAGACGACATCACTATTTTCGCGCTCGTTCGTCGGCTAGGAATACCGACGTAAACACACCTCCATGTGCGCGAGCTCATGATGGACGACTGCGAGGTCATCAAAGTGATTTGAGACGACGTGAAGACGAGTGACGGACGCGACGGAGGAGACGTAACCACGGGAAGCACTCTGGGGAGGGGGAGCTGTGATGGGGGACATGAGGGGACACGAAGAGGCGGGGCCTCTGGTCCTTACGCTCAGTCTTGGGAATGAAGGATTCTCTCGTGCAGCAAAAAGCAAAATTTGAAAAAGTAGATTTCTTTTGAAACGACTTCATGTGGTGGCAGCTTTGAATCCAAATGAAAAAAAAAAAAGATGAGAAAACTGTCTTTAGTGGCTGAGGTGTCTCCGTGTTGGACATCGGAGCTCCACTGTGTGTGTTTGCTTTCTGCTGAGTCAGAGCAGGTACGACAGTCACCCACAGAGAGCAGCAGCGCTCACTTGCTCCACCAGCTGTTTCCACACACACACACACACACACACACACACCTTATACACACAATTTCACATACTTGCACACACTCAGACACACACTCAGACACACCCGTGCTCCTCTACTGTCTCAATGCAGACGGTGTTTTCACGGGTGTTAATTAATAATGAGTGAGGAGCAGCAGGCAGACGGAGCTCAGATGCCCCAGTATCACATCCTCAGAATGCCAGACACACACACACACACACACACACACACACACACACACACACACACGAAATCATTATTATTGTACACGAAGAAAAGTGCCTCTGATTCTTTAAAATAGAAGAAAATAAGAAAATAGTTGTTAAGTGTAAAACTGCTGAGTCAGACAGAAATACATCACATGTGGATGAAGACTCAAATCTTCTGACGGCTGTGAGAAGAAGTCAGATCTATTTTTGGTGAAAGGTTTGAGTTTGAAAAAAAAAAGTGCCAAATCTGACATAGCGGCTGCTGAAAGCCTCAGATGTCTCTTTCCGCACAAGTGCAGAAGACATGTGTGGCATGGAAATGTGTGTGTGTGTGTGTGTGTGTGTGTGTGTGTGTGAGTGTGATTCAAATTTCAATCTAAACACCACTTATTGTGACAGCTAATAAAGTTCAGGAAATCTATATAAGTCCATGTAATATCCCCAAATGTTACCCAAGACAGTGTGTTGAGTGTGTGTGTGTGTGTATGTGTGTGTGTAAGAGAGGAGTAGAAAGCTGCTGACGCCTGCTTGCTCTGCAGAGTAACAGCCACAAGGAGGTATAGTGTATGGTGTGTGTTTGCAAACCAATGTGTGTGTGTGTGTGTGTGTGTGTGTGTGTGTGTGAGAGAGAGAGCGTGAGAGAAAGAGAGAACAGCAGAGCTATTTAAAATTCAGAACAAACGTGAATCGGACAAAATTTACAACCAACCGGAGACAAGAATAGACACACACACACACACACACACACACACACACACACACACACACACACGCCGCCCACACGCCGCAGAAGGAGCGGCCGAACACACACACACACACACACACACACACACACACACACACACACACACACAGGGACAATGGGTGCGTTTGAGAATGAATTGACCATTAGTGAGTCTCACGCAGATAAACACACTATAACCACATAACTAACTGGGGCATCACTCCTGGGGATTAGGGGCCTCTCCCCCCCCTCTCTCTCCCTCTCTCACCCTCTCTTGCCCTCTCTCACTCTCTCTCTCTCTGTGCGTGCGTGTTCACTCTAATCACTCTATACTTGCATACAATTGTGAAGGATACACAGGTGTGTGTCGACCTTTTCCCGAACTGGTAACGCAGACCCTAACACAGCTCTTTTTCACCTTTGACCTTTTCCCTGACTTCCAGCTTGACCTCTCCTCTGGCGCCACCTACAGGCAAAAAGACCACTTTAAATGCAAAAACATATAAGACGTATAAAAAAATATACTGTTTTAGCGCCACCTACAGGACAAAGTTAAACGATGACATCCAAATCCCATCATGCTCCAAAAACTGACGTAGATGCTGACACAGATGTTTGTGCTACATCAACCTGATGTGTTCACATTTACATAATCTTAGCTTTTTACATTCTAATGAATAATTCAGAGATGAGGATATTCATGCCACTGGCAAATGAAAGGCGGTCTAATTGGATATTCAGGCTCATTACAGGAAGGGATGATGATGATAATGATGATGATGATGATGATGGGTACTGATCCTTATCAGCACCCTCCATCTCCATAGTGGTTCCCTTAACAGTGGAACGAGCTTCAGGTCCAACAACCGAAAAGCAGCTAAAGGTCTTAATTGGTCGATTTCTTAAGGTGTAAATGTAAAAACACTAGATCACAACAGGTGTAGGTTCACAGCTGCAGCATCTAAAACAGGTTCACTTAAAGGTATCACACCACGAGCCTGATATCAAAGGATGGGAGGGTCTCTCTCATTTCATCCATACACTGTGTGTGTGTGTGTGTGTGTGTGTGTGTGTGTGTGTGTGTGTGTTAAGAAAAATGACGTCACCCATCAGTGCAATATGTGATAGGTATTGCACACAGCTGTGTAATGCAAACACGCACGCGCACACACATGCACACTGCAAGGCTCCTTTGCATTCATGGTGACTCCTGCAGTCCCTCCTCCTCCTCCCCATCACCCCCGCCCCCCCCCTCCCCATCACCACATATTTGGTACATCAGAGAATAACCTATAAACGCAAAGAAGACTTACGTAAAGGGGTGCTCGCGCACACGCACGCACACAAATTCACACACACACACACACACACACACCCAAGCTTACAGCAATGATGGTACACCAAATACACACTTGCACACATTACACCGAGCCTGATTGCACCGATGACACACACACACACACACCTTTTATCAGCAGACCAACATGCTAGCTTGCAACTTAACATCCATTTTAAACCGTTTTCACTCAATTTGAGGTCAAATTCCGTCACTGCCATTCATTTCCCCGTCGTTTGGATCAATAAAGCTGAGATGAATTGATCCACATTCACTGCGAACGGTTGAATGAATCACTATTTTGACCGGGAATGTTAATTAAGCGGCAGAAAATGTAATTAGCCTAATGTTAACGAGCTAATTTGGTGTTAGCTAGTGACCAAGTAGCTTGTTAATGAGGCTGGTACGTCTGAATTTAAAGATATCAGAGAAAATACTTGTGTTGAAGAGAAATCCTTTATGAGAATACATATCAATAAGTGTTGTCTAATATCCCGCAGCGGTTGTTACCTGTTATTTATCCCGATTCAGAGCCTCCTCCGCCGGTCTCCTTCTCTCAGTCTCTCCGTTGCCCAGCAGCAGCACCAGCCGAGTGCGCGAGGACAGCTGGCAAAGTACGAGCCGCAAGATGCTGCTCAACTCGCTATCCAGTCTCAGCCAATCAGAGGCCGTTCACGCATGAGTGACGGGGAATCTGGCCAATGGAAGGTGGGATGAGGATACAGAAGGGGTCTCCGGTCTCAGCGGGCAGGGGCGTGTCTCCTGCATGGAGCTCCTGTCTCATGTGCTACCTTCAGGTACTATCCGGAAATATGGACACAGGGGCAGGTTGTACGCAGGGACAGAGGTTTGGATGAGTAATAAGGGAGGTAAATGCAAAATACAAACCATATCATCAACAAGTAACAAATTAAAAAGGTCAAATATAAGAAAAATCCTATTTTGTTTGATAATACTTCATTTTGTATGACTCTCAGGCTTCTTCTAGAATGCTTGTAACTCTAATAATCAGTTTGTTGTCGTGCTATCATGTGGATTTTATGACTCTACCTTTCAAATGAAATCATACATACAACAAACCTCAGTCTCAGGAACAGAAACCCTCCTAAATGACTTGCAGTCCCGTGAACCGCTCCTCTTTCATCAACAAGTGTTTACAAGCGGCACCTGAAGGCAGCAACATGGAGCTGAAGAGCCTCAGTATGGAGACAAGAGGACACGCCCCCTGGCAACAGCATGGTGGAGTGATGCTGAGGAGAATTCACAAGGAGAGATTAACACAAGGAGCAGATCTGAAAGAGCAGATTAGAATCTAATTGACAGAGATCACTGTTACTGTTGTTTACTATGAGTAGCTGTGATTAATTACATCAACAATTAGACATCATCTCAGCAGATTGTGTGGCATCCATTTTAAACTATGACATCATTGATGTCAGGTTAGAC
>JAFBJT010012745.1:75439-80969 GCA_016785325.1 Chascanopsetta lugubris | reverse complement strand
TGTTGGTGCAACTTCTCACAACTGACAAACTGAAAGTTAATGTGTGTGTGTGTGTGTGTGTGTGTGTGTGTGTGTGTGTGTGTGTGTGTGTGTGTGTGTGTGTGCGTGTGTGTGTGTACCTGACGTCAACAAACCTTGCTGAGCTGTAACAAAGCCTGCAGAAATAAATGACATCAACAATGGTTAAATCAGATGTTGGAAAGAAAATTGACTCGAATGGTTATTACATTCATTACTGACACACACACACACACACACACACAGACAAACACACACACAGTTACAACACACTGCACATTCCAAGCCGAATCACAAGAAACAGTCCTTTTTATTCACGAGTTCATTTCTTACATTGTTCAAGTACAAAGTTAAAATGCTTTTTTTTATAATTAGTTCATATTCATACAAGAGTAAAATAATAATAGTGCCTTTTCATTACTACGACAAACTTAAATACAGTCATTGTAAAGACAAACTTGATTTTTATATTCCTAACAATATATTTATTTTCTTATTTTCAGATAAAATCTTAGCACCTTTTGAAAACACCACCAGGTCCTGGTCGTTCCTAAAAGCTCATCATTCATTGAGTCCATGAGATGAGTGTCTGCGTGCGCCACACCATTGTGTGTGTGTGTACGTGTGTGTGTGTGTGTGTGTCTCTCTCTGATTATCCTTGTCATCGGCTCTGTGTGTCAGTAACAGTGTGTATTGGTTGTGTATTTGCGTGTGAAGTGTGTCAGTGTTTGAAAACAGCGCATTACTCAGCCTAACATGTGGATAGGCCAAACAGAAACACCATCACCCTGTCACCCATGCTTTACAGACGTCGACTCCATCACCTCTGACCCGACTCCGCCCTCAAACACACACACGAGCTCAAGTAACAACACACCTCCACTGTCAGGGGGACAAACACAGTCCTCTGGTTCCCACTCTTTTTCTTTAAATCCACGTTTTAAAGGTACAGTATGGAGGATTTAAGATTGTTTTTTAGCTCCATGTCGTCGTGTCGTCACAGAGGCAATTTCTATTTCCTATTAACTTCTTCCTTGTTTCTATTCAAGTTCCTGTCAGATTGAGTTGAAACTTGCAGTTCACGGGGTGGCCACTTGAGGCCGGCTCCGAGTCAGTCCCCACAGACTCCCATGTTAAAATGGGACAACTTTAGGTGGATTAATCATGTTTGAAAATACATAAACATGGTGGTGCAACATGGCCGCCTCCATAGTGAGGACCTGGTCCTGGTGTAAACATAAACACACATTGAACAAACAAAAGGTTTGTTGATGACTTTTGACTTTGGGAACCAGAGGAAGTGTTGAATCTATTTGAGCAATTTTACAATAAAAATCTGCCTATTGATCCCATGATGTGTTTATTGATTGTTTACATTGATCAGGTGTCACTTCAGCTCGTCTCCTGTTTGAGAGCATCACACAACATTCGTCTTCGTGCCTCCTTGATACAATAGAACATGTCACTATACTAACTGTAATATATGCTTTCTCCAGCCTCTCTGTCTCCCCCTACAGGCCGAGACTGAACTGAACTGAGCACCAACTTTGAACAGTACACACACACGATAACAGATTATTATTGTAATATTATTACCATTATTTTTATTATCATTACTCCCTAATCTAACATGAAATCAGAGATTACACTGACTGACATGCAGCACCTGGGGGGGGGGGGGGGGGGGGGGGGGGGGGGGGGGGGGGCGCAGGGGGGGCGGGGGGGGGGGGGGGGGGGGGGGGGGGGCGCGGGGGGGGGGCGGGCGCCGAGGGGGGGCGGGGGGGGGGGGTTTGGGGGCAGAGGCCTGATGTCAACAGGCGGTCAGAAGAACCACAGTGTGTATGTTTGTATATGCGTTTTGTAGAGAAGGAAGAGTGAGAGACGGCACCATGTTTGTAGCAAAATGAGTGTGAGTGTGTGTGTGTGTGTGTGTGTGTGTGTGTGTGTGTGTTTGAAACCTGCAAGATCACTGTAAAAAAGAGCAGAGTTTTAAAAAGCACCTGAACGTCGGTTGTAAAAACGGAGAGTACACTTGACGGAAAAGGATTACCTGCTGGTTTACTGTTGTTGTTGTGTTATTGTGTGTGTGTGTGTGTGTGTGTGTGTGTGTGTGTATGTGTGTGTGTGTGTCCAGACGTTGGCTGGTGTCTGTGGAAGGTCAGAGAGTCAGAAGGCTTCCTGGGTTAAAGATAGTTGGTCGTCTAAGGACCGAAAGCACCAGACTGAACAAGCCCTCCCTAAGTAACACACACACTTACATTAAGGTGTGTATGTATGTATGTATGTATGTGTGTGTGTGTGTGTGTGTATGTGTGTGTCAGCTCCTTGTTCTTCACCTGATTTTGCCCATTAAAGGTCAGGAAGGAGCTGAGATTTGTTTTCCCAGCATGCATTGAGCAAAAACTCATGCATTAATGTGTGTGTGTGTGTGTGTGTGTGTGTGTGTGTGTGTGTGTGTGTGTGGTGATGCAAACGGGACTGTGTGTTTCAGTCGCAAGAAGTAGAAAACCAGCAGTGTTGACAACGTAAAGGTTCGTCTCTGGATTTATTGGACGTCACTGCAGCGCTTTGATCCCTGTGAGGCGATAGACAAGAGATGCTGCTGCTGGTGTGATGTCATCACCAAACACTAGAGGGCGACACTGTGGCACCAGAGATGCTGTACAATTGAGGTCCCATTACATTTATGCTGAGTTAAACCAATCTTAATTCTTCAATTCCCTCGATTTCTAGTCTTTACAAATCCCAGGGCCGCACCCCTGACCTGGATTATTTAAAATTATTTACATTTTAAAATTTGCAATAAGTCTTTTCCGGTGAAGTTCCGGACCTTTTCCCAAGTTACTCAGAATTTCACCTTTTTCCATGAGATTATCCCCCCCCCCGCCCCCCCCAAACAGCACAGACTATAATCTGATGAAGAGGTAATCAGAGGTGAAAATAAGCCTGGATTCCTCACGGTCGCCTCTTCCTGTTTGTAATCACCTGATTTGACAGCAACAGGGAAACAAAGCTGCAGCGACTGAGACGACCAGAGACACTTCAGCGTCTCCGAGCACCAAGAACTGTCATGGCGGCACCATTATCGCTGCCTGACCAGCACCAAGATGGTGAGTGTGTGTGTGTGTGGGTGTGTGTGTGTGTTATTCTTGTGTGTTTGTCCTATTGTAAATATACCAGCAGCACTGTCACTACACATGAATGCAGTCATGTTTCAAAGGGACTCATTGGTGTGTTGATGTGTTCATAGAGAATATAAAAACAAAAGTCGGGGCGTGTGTTGTGCGCCACCTGGAGGTTGGAACTCCAGCTGCCATGACAGAGTAAAGCCAGAAGACATCAGTTTCAAGGTTGGACAGGAAGTGTGATTGTGGGGATTTACAGTACAGAGACCCTGCACCAGTGTGTGTGTGTGTGTGTGTGTGTGTGTGTGTCGTATTCATAAAGATGGACAGCTCCCGAAACTGAAGCCAAAAACATCTTTGGTTGCCCCCTGGTGGCTGGATGAAGTAAGAACCATTGACTTTAAATACAAATCTCAATGAAATGACATCACAAGATGGTTGCATCTATATCCGGGATGCTTTGGCTTCACTTTTGCGCGTGGCGTCCATCTTTATTTACAGTCACTGTTGTTAATACGTACAGTAGCACCGGGGGACTGTGTGTGTGTGTGTGTGTGTGTGTGTGTGTGTGTGTGTTTGTATATGTGTGTGTGTCTGTGTCCACGTATCTGTGTTATCCTGCGTCAGCCAACCAAAGGAACAATCGGTATGTTGTTGTTGTTGTTGTTGTTGTTGTTGTGTGTGCATGAGTGTGTGTGTGTGTGTGTGTGTGTGTGTGTGTGTGACTAGTTGCAGGCGAAGTACTCCTTCAGCGGGGCGAAGAGGTGCCTGATGACCGGGACGCTCCAGGAACGTCCCAGCAGCCTTTGCCGGGCCAGACGACTCATGTTGGACACGTCGGTGTAGTGGACGGGGAAACCAAACACCCTGGAGACACACATACACACACACACACACACACACACACACACACACACGAGAGGAGATTCAGGAGTGTGTTTTGCAAAGGAATCTTTAAAGTGGTAAAAGGAACTTCAATGTCTCTTTAGCAGAGGAAACATCTAACCTTCCTCTTTGAAAGGAAAGGGGAACATGCCATCCCATAATTTAGTGCAGGGTGAGGCAATTAATAAAGTGTCAACCTCTTGGGCTGACCAATGAGGCCAACAGAAATGTGGAGCAACTTGCAGTTCACAGGTTGGCCACTAGAGGCAACAGCAGGTCAACCCCCATAGACTCCCATGTTAAGATGATGAACTTTACAGGTGAATGAAACATGTACAAACTACATAGTCAAGGGGCGTGGCCTCTTGAGTGACACCTTGGCAGTACCACGGGTCCATCCCCAGCTCTACCTAAGCTCCTCCTCCATTGCCGGTTTTTGGATGAACCAGGAAGTAGGAGGAGTTAGGACCCGCCCACTACGAGCCTCATGAGCAGAAACTATATATATATATATATATACATATATATATATATATGTGAGTGACGCTGCGTCCATCTTTATTTACAGTCTATGGTCCAAACCTCATTGGTAGATCGGACACGCCCACATGAACAGGAAGTAAACAATAAGACGATATATATATATATAAAACTTTGTCATTTCCACAATTTTATCGTATTTTTTGTTTAAAAATTCTACATAAGATAATATTGATATGTAAGGGAGAGAAACAAACACAATAACACACACACACACACACACTGTACCTTTCCATCTCTGTGCACCAGAGGATGTCCTCCTTGTTGTCCATGAAGACGGGGAAATGCTCGTCTTTCCCCTGCTTCACAGAGTTGGAGCGTGTCGTTATCGTACGCAACTTCTCAAACTGGAGTTTACATCCAGAGCCAAACACAGACACACACACACACACACACACACACACACACACACACACGCTGGGTTTAATCCTACAGCTGTCCCCAGTGTGTTCACCAGCTCTCTGACACACATGTTAAATAATGACAGAAACAGCAATACCGTCTGTTTTCTAAGGCTTTAAAGGGCCAGTGTGCAGAGTTTAGGTCTAAGTTATGAAGTTATGAAATGTCTCTACAGAGGCGGCCATGTTGTTTTCACCACAGCCCAGAGTGTTGAGAAAGTAAACACGGTTTAAATGCAATGATAACAATAGGCCTCCGAATGTTTTGGAGGGGAAGGGTGAGGTGAGGGGCCTTTAGCTGCATCATGCAACTTCACCACTAGATGTCACTAAAGGCTACACACTGTCCCTTTAAATTCTCAATATCAAAAACTATGTTTGTTTACAATACAACCTTTGAATTCATGTGTTACTAAGAGTTAAAACATCAAATGGCACAACTGTGATAATGACATGCAAGTACAGGTATAAACACACATAGAAACACACACAAATACACACAAATACACACACACACACACACACACACACAAAACACACACACATGCATATACCTTAGCC
>JAFBJT010012745.1:62939-70439 GCA_016785325.1 Chascanopsetta lugubris | reverse complement strand
TGATGATTGTTAGTCGTCCTTAATAACCACACGTCCTCCCAGACACCGGGGGGCAGTGTTTGATTGACGGGGCGTATTACCTGCAGCGCCTCGAAGATGGCTTTCCTGTACATGGACTGCTTGTTGTATGTGGGCTGATGGAAGGCAGAGGAGAAGGAGCTGAGAGGCATCAGCTTCTCCACACACACCTGCAGAGTAAAGACAGGATGAAATCAACATGTGATTCTACAGAATAATATATAATATTATAATGGAATGTATAATATCACATTATCATGGAACATAGAGAGCAAACACTTTTCTCTTTGTGGCTTAGCCAGAGTATTTGATTTGCCTCACGGATTCTAAAGACATCAAAGGAAAGTGGAGCAGGTCGAGGTGAAGTTTGAAACAAAGCAAAATAAAAGATTAGAGCGACATGGTGAAGTTTGTGCTGAGGGGAAATGAAGAGTTGAATCAAGCTTTTGAATTCTGAATAACTTTTAAATCACTTGGTCAAACTGAATTAAATGAATTATGAACGTAGAGAGAGGGTCAGAGCCCAAGACGGGAATTATTCGATTATTATTAATAAGATACATTTTTGGGTAAAAGAAAAATGCATTGCATTTAAATGATATGATTTAGATGAAAGTGTTTTCTTTTGAATTGGCAGAAATGAAATATAATTCTTTTTTTAATATATACAAAATAATAATTCATGAAATGAAAAGTAAAAAGAAAAATATATAAAAAAGTAAACAAATACAAATAGGAAGAATAAAAAATGAAAATAAAAAACAATAAAATAAAAAAAATAAAAAACAAAAAACAATAAAATAAAAAAATACAAAACAAAAAACAATAAAGTCAAAATAATAAAAAATCAAAATGAAATAAAATAAAATAAAATAAATTAATGGACAAAGTGGATCATGGGAAGTCGTACCACGGAGAATTTGCCGTCACCGAACCACATGACCCAGCGGGTTCCGTCGGCAGCTCGACTCCGGCCGCTCATCCACCAGGAGACGATCCGGCCGGGCCACCAGGAGAAACCTCGCAGCTTCCCGAACACCAGCGAGCCGATGCCAAAGCCCCGGCCATCCTGTTAAAACACACACACACACACACACACGGACACACACGAACACACACACACACACACAAACGGACACACACACACACAGTGCTCTCATTTCTTTCCTCACGTACTATTATTATCCACCTGAAATTTTTATGAGATGGGCCGATATCAGGAAATGATGGAGGGAGAGAGCGAGAGAGAGAGAGAGAGAGAGAGAGATAGAGAGATAGAAAGAGAGAGAGAGAGTGATAAAGAGCGCCCCCCGGTGGCGGAAATCATATACTGCTAGATGCAAAAATATCCATGATATCACCTCAAGGACGAGCAAACATCTTACCTGGTATTCTATCTCACGGGGCGTGGCCTGTTCCCCCCTAGCGACCGGCTCCGGCGTCACGGCAACCGTGGGCGAGGCGGGGTCCGTGTGTTGCTGTGAGGGCGGAGGGGCGGGGCTGGCGGCCTCCTCGTCTTTCTGGAAGTCGGCCTCCGACAGGTCGTCCATGATGCTCATCTCCGCCTCTCTGTACGCTCGCCGCTCGGCCTGAAACACGCACACAGACACCGCCATCGTCACGGCAACTCGTCGTCACGCCATCAGTCAGCACGGAGGAAAGCTAGCGTATTCCATGTGACTGTGAAACGTTTCTTGAAAAGCGCCGTGGGACCAAGAACAACAACCAAACAGGGACTGAAATGAGACCTCAGCAGTGAAATAAATGACAAAAGACACAAAATGGCGTCCTTCCTGTATTTGAAGTGGCGGGTGTTTACCCTGCGCTGTGGTTTCAAACTGTGGGAACAGTCTTTGGGGATTTCTGACCAGATCTGAACAATAATTACAAGGAAAAATGTCCCTAATTCCACACAACGTTTGATTTCACGGTCGACAGGAATCTCCATATATGGTCGAAACCCGGTTGGAGCTTCCTTTGGGGAAAACGCCTCCTCGTACCAAACCTCCTCCACTGGAGCTCACACAGGCCGAGACAGGATCAGTCACAAAGATCTGTCGCTGTGTTAAACTGCAGAATATTCGGAGGACGGATTTAGATTTCTTTGCTGTTTAAAGAAATACCAAATATTGATGTATTTGAAGAATCAAATACAAACTATTTACCTAAAAATAGTGGTGTAATAGCGGAATAAACATCTGCAGTTCACCGGGTGGCCACTAGATGGCCGAGTCAATCCCCATAGACTCCCATGTTAAAGTGACTCCAACTCTGGAGGTGAGTGCTCTAAATGCTCTCACCTCCAGCTCTACCTGTGCTCCGCCTCTTTTTGGATGAAGCAGGAAGTGGGAGGAGTCAGGCATCGGCAAGATGGCCGACGAGTGAACCGCCCACTACCGGCCTCGTAAGCAGAAACCTGCGAGCGGCGCTGCGTCCATCTTTATTTACAGTCTGTGCTATTCACATGCGCCGCTTTTGTCTCTTTGACACTGATTGTGACACCACATCAAATGTCAAGTACAAACCGGTTCGAACCGGTTCTGGTCTGGACGCGGCCTCATCCGCAGGAGTCCTGTAAGTGATGTTTTCCGTGGATCTTTGCAGTCGATGCTGCGGCCGCACCAGATCAAGGATTGCGTGGCCCCCGGGGGCCCGAGGGAACAATCCTTTAATTGTTCCTCCAAACAGGAAGTGAGCGAGGGGAGAGAGAGAGAGCAGGGTGCGGCGGGGAGGCGGTTCAGCGGGTTCAACGCAGGAAGGAAGCAGAGAGGGCGAGAGCGGGCGAGAGAGGGAGAGGGAGAGGGAGAGAGAGGGCGAGAGAAAAAGGGATTCCATAGGAAAAGTGAGGAGGGCGATGCAGAGGGAAAGCGGAGCATGTTTGACGTGTGACAGGAGGAGAAGGGGCGGGCGCAGGGGCTCGTTTACACAGTTTACTCTCTCCACCAATAAGGAGGCTCGGTTTTCAGCCACTTGTTTGTTTGTTTGTTTACATGTTTGCCTGTCCACATGATCGGCCCAAAAACGGCGAAACAGAATTGCACAATAAGACGATACGGGTCATGAAGGCAGTGGATCCAGCTGACGTTTTCAACGACTTCGTGACATTTGAAATGATCGGGACATTTTGGTTGAAGCTTCCTGTTTCCCTCCGATGTTAAAACCGACACATGAAATCCAAAAACTGCACATGGAGAGAATTACAGCTCTCTAAGCTCCGCGAGTCGCAGCGCGCGGGGGTTTTAGGAAAATCCAGCCGAGCTTCAGAGAGCAAATTAAAAATAATCATGAGCTCACTGCTCGGGGAGAACGTCAGCGCGGCCCAGATGCAAAAAATCCCACAGCGTTTCTCCGTGACCCAGAAACTCCGACTGGACTTCGGTTAAAAGACTGGACAGGGTCTCTTCAACGAAGAGGTGACTCCACCTTGTGTTGAGAGTACTTACTGCGGGCCACATTCCAATATATATATATATATATCTTTTAAAGGTTCGAGGGCTGAACGATTACTCTTTATATTTACACCGGGAGCAGCTCGAATTCTTAAAGAATATGTATGTAATATTTACATATGTTGTCTGTTAGAATCTCTATCGGCTAAAAATGTAATATATTAAAGGTCCAGTGTCAGAAAAGGCAGAAATTGAAGATGCGCTGGTGTTTTTGAATCATGTAAATTCACTTTCATCAAACATAGAACACTGCTACCAGAGGGTGGGTCCGCTCTCTATGGAGGCGGCCGTGTCGGACCACCTTGCTTTAACAGTAGCCCAGAAGGGACAAACCAAACACCCAGTTTCAACGACAACAGAAAGTTACACTACAGGTTTTGAAGGGATACTGAGGGATACTCATCCAGCTTCAGCTTCACCATGAAATACGATTCAATCCTCACTTGAAACATGTGATTTAAAACAATGAAACATCTGAATTGTATAAATACGAGGCGGAATTCCCAGGTTCTGCTGCCGTCGTGTGGAGAATGAAGGGGAAGGAGGGCGTCTGAGGTGAAGCGCAGGAGAGAGAGAGAGAGAGAGAGAGAGAGAGACAGAGAGAGAGAGAGAGAGAGAGAGATGAGGACACGACATAAATCCAGGTTGAAGAAGCGACAGTAAAAAGTGCGGGTGTCGGGTTGTGACGCTCCTCTCCTCAGTTTGACCCCAGAGTGAGAGGAGGTCACTCCTCCCAGCTCCTGTTGACCCCTGACCTCATAAAACCCAAATCAGCCTGTTATACGCATGGTCGACGGACCTCACACACACACACACACACACACACACACACACACACACACACACAGGTGGGTGCACGTGCACATGCACTGTAAGGGAAACTCCACATGTCAGCACTGACGTCTAAAACATCTGGAAGTCTTGAATCCAAAGTCTTCAGCTCTTCAGTTTTTCTCGTACCACTTGGAACATCTGACATTCCTCGTCCATCAGCTTTTATTTTGAAGGAGCCACGATAGTTTCTCTCGCTTTCCCCTCACCGGTCGACCCGGAGCCTTCTGGTGTTGCTAAGAGATGTCGGCCTAAAGCCCCTGATTACCGGATGGAAGTGAGTTGGTTGCCAGGCAACATGAGAGGCTGAGGAGTGGGTCAGGAGGGTTGAGTGATGTCAGGGGATGAGTCACTGCCGAGACACCAGGGTCAGTTTCCTGCTTCATCCCACTGAGTCCGATTACCTCGATAATTCAATCGAATTTGATTCATTTTTCAATCTCATTTTATTTTCTTTATCTCATATTTGACCGATTTTCCATTTTTATTCTATTCTTTTTCATTTTATTGTTTTGCTTTTTACACCGAGACGTAGCCTTGTTCAGAGACCCAGCTGCAGTACATACTCCAGGACAGTGGGTGGAGCTGTGAGTTTTCCACACTTTAACAGCAAAATAACAAATGATGTACAACATACAATCACATTACTTCCTGTTGCCATTTCAACGTAAAAGCGCTCTTGTATTTCTTGTCGACTCAGGGTTTTTTTTACTTTATATTGTTGGACAGGAAGTTGTGTACGAAAGGACGTTCTGGTCTACAATCGCGGTTTGTGTCATTAAAAAGGGGGCGGGGCTTTGGAAATGGTCGCCATCTTATTTGTGTGAAACAAACATCAGGATACTTTTGGTCAAAAAGCCCTTTTCTACTTTTACTGCTCTTTTATGAAGTTCATTGATAAATAGAAACTATTCACGCTAAAGGAAATGGAACGGTTGTCAGCGCCTTGTTGTTTGGATTGTGATCTACGGAGCTACTTTGTATTGTGTACGTGTGTGTGTGTGTGTGTGTGTGTGTGTGTGTGTGATGTCATGTGAGGGACAGATAAAGGCAGAGCGACACCGAGAGGCCGTAACACCGTGAGTTACGTCTTTGAACTTTATCGAACCCTGTGGCCTGGTCAGTGTTTTCACTCTCTGCGCCGCCCCCTTGACCTCTGACCCCCTCACCCTCTGACCTGGCCAATGAGCCATTCCTTAAGCCCCGCCTCCTTTATGAGCGTGACTGACCCTGACCTGGAGATGAACCCGACATTGCTCAACACACACACACACTCTCTCTCTCGCTCTCTCTCTCTCTCTCTCTCTCTCTCTCTCTCACACACACACACACTACAATTACGACAGTTAATAGCCTCTCTCATATCGTCAATAGGCGACTCAGCGAGTGACTGAACTTTCATTAGCATTGATCGCAGCCGTGGGACATGAGGGAGATTCTCCTCCAATAAAAAACTGCCCAAATATCATCTGACATCTGTTTCAGGAGCAAAAACAAACTTAATCTTAACCCAAACATTGAATTATTAAGTGTAAAATGCTCTTCACACTCTCAAGTTATCTGAACTGTGGTGAATCTATTCATGGCCTGTAACTGTACTTTTGTTGATTATCTGTATCCACTATGTATCTTTATAAACTTAATTCATTAACTCATGTGATACTTGGGATATTTCTTTAATTTATTTTTGCTTCTGAATAACTTTTTTCTTTTTCTTCAACTTTTTTGAATGCCTGGTTGATTTATTAGAGAACTAATTTATAAATTTAGTAACTAAATTGGATGGTAAAAGTTCAACGAAGGCCCTAAAAGATTTTTTTTGTTTGATTTTATAGTATTTTTAATTTTGACAAAAATATTCAAATTCATATCAAAAGCCTTTTATTAAAATATCTAAATAAATATATAATTTAATCTATTCAAAATATTTAATCATTTAAAATATTTTCCTTTCTCTTTCTATTTCTTTCTATTGATTACAAATACTGGCTGCGGACATGGTGACCACGCTCGCTTCCATGCTTTCCAGAAGGGGGCGGGGTTTACTACTTTCCACCATTGACCTCACTGAAAACACCATGAATAAACAAAACAACTGCTCCCTGTTTTACTGTGTGTGTCACAGGGGACCCCGAGGTTCCCAAACACGGGGGCCGGGGGCCGGGGCCCCAACAACAAGCTGCAGGAAGACTTTAATGGGTCTCGAGACAATAACGAGGACTGAAGCACTCAGGGATGTTGTTTTGCCAGTTAGTCTCCTATTTTCTTATTTTTGCTTATTTTGCTTTTGCTCCATTGAACTTTCCATGTTTCCTTCATGAATTTCTTCATGATTATTATTATTATTATTATTATTGCTATTATTAATAATAATAATAATAAAAATAAATGTGCATTCCACTGTATTTTTGTTATTTATCGCATGTGTTCGTATTTATAGCATCCCATGAATCCATCCATCCATATCTACCCGATCATTTGCATATTATTTTGTCGATATCTATAAATCACTTGCACATGTGTGATGACAATAAAGTTGAACCTCATCTCATTTGACCACTCGCTCCATGCTACACCAACATATTCACGCTGTCCCTTTTCAAACCGTCGAACGCATGAAAAAAATAAAATAAACTTAAAGGCCGACTGAAACAGAAGCGACGGCCCGAGGACACAAACATCTGAGGAATGTGAGTGTTTCCCCAGTGAGAGAGGAAGTGAGACATATTTGGAAAATGTCCAAACCTCCACTAAACAAGAATGATCCGACCCCCACCCACTCACAGAGGTGGATCCTGAAAACACAACATACGACAGAAAGTTCTGCACACATATAAACACACACACACACACAGACACACACACAGACACACACACACACACACACACACACACACACACACACACACAGGTGTGAACTCCACCACACGTGCACATGGACAAGAAAAAAATCAAATCACTTACAGACCGGACATGACGGCTTTGCAACTGTAACCCTTCCTCCCTCGCTCTCTTTCTCTCTGTCATTCTCTCTCTTTCTCTCTCTCTCTCATGTACACACACACATACACACACACACGTATGTCACCACCTCTTCCTCTTCCTCCTACACTTTTCCTCTCTGTGTCTCCTCCAACCCTCAGGTTGTCTTTACCCTTCTCTCTCTCTCTCTCTCTCTCTCTCTCTCTCTCTCTCTCTCTCT
>JAFBJT010012745.1:21684-61684 GCA_016785325.1 Chascanopsetta lugubris | reverse complement strand
AACCAATAAACAAACCAAACCAATCAGTCATTCAGTGTTTGACCTTGACTTGACCTCCTCCTCCTTCCAGAACTCCGTCATGTTCGTGGACGACAGTTTCCCTCCGAGTCCGAAGTCGCTGGGTTTCCCCGCGGACGACAGCGTCCAACACCGGGTCAAACAGTGGCTCCGCCCCCAGGACATCAGCTGCAGCAGCTTCAGGGGCGTGAAGTGGTGCAAGATAAAAAATGAAAATAATGATAATAATAATAGCATTGGTTTGTTTTAGAGAGAGTGACACTGTGACATACACTCGTCCACTGGGTGGCGCTATGAGTCAGAAGAAGAAGTAGTACTTCCGGTGTCTCCTCGTGTCGGTGGGCGTTGTGTGTAAACTGAATCGAACCCTGTAAACAGTTAGTTGTTGTTGTTGTTCTAATGTCTCTGTAGACGCTCTCCGACAGTTTATTTGGCCTTTGCAGCCGCGAGCTTTGTATCAGCAGCGTGGGAAGAAGAAGAGTTGAGTGGAGGACACACAGTAACAGTGTGTTAGCACGTTAGCATTAGCACCAGAGAGGTCCTGATCACAGAGTGGAACCTGCAGCAGCTCATGGAGGAGCACAGACACGTTGGATCAGAGTTCACTCTGCACTGATGTATGAGCAACATTCAGCACGTTTATTGTCATATGCACCAACACAGTTTACACCAGACAATGACAATCTGACGTCATGTAAAAACTAATTTAAAAAAAATTAGTACAATCAAAGGAGGTAAGATACAAGATCTGAGTGAAAAAACGTTAGTAAAAAAAATCGAAGTTCTCAGTGCATTATAGAAAACTACGGCCTGAACCTATGACAACACTTTGCCCAAGGCTGGGCTGGAGCCTGCAACCATCCAAACGACCTGCCACATGTCAGACCACTGTGCCCCTGATGCTTCAATGTCTACTGGTACATTTATCTTTTCTTCTGGGACAGAGGACTTAAAAAAAATAGCAATAAAGATTTATTGAAACATGATAAACATGCTTGAGTGTGTAGAAGGTAAAAGTATCATGTGTCAACATTACCGATTTGAACAACAACAGTAGCCGCTGTGAACAGGAAGCTCTCACCCGACCACACGTCCCTGGCTGATCCTCGCTGCATCAGACAGAGGGAGGATGTACAGGTCGTTGGAACGGCCTCCGACTCATCACCACCAACTGGACAATGTCATAACTTCAGGCCTACTGACATGAGACGGAGTCTCAGAGGAATTCCAGGTGGTGGTGAGTAAAATCAGCTGATGTTAACATGTACTTCACTGAGCTGTTAGTTATATTAAAGCCCAGTGTGTGCCTCTGCATCTAACTTACACAGAGACACTCACCTTTCCTTAACATGGTATCAGAATGGGTTTTACTGATTTCTCCATGAACAATAGCATCATGTATGATTTGGTACAGATACAAACAACAATGTGAGAAATGATCAGTGGATACAATGACCACCAGGTTAGACATCAAAACAACGGCAGTGTGAAGTCGCACAGTGTGTTTTCATTGTCTGGAGCCAAAACACACTGTCAATGATTCAAAGTGAGGATCAGATACATCTGTACAAACAGGGGTTTGTTGTTTAACGTGTGTGTGTGTGTGTGTGTGTGTATGTGTGTGTGCGCGTGTGTATACACTGACACAGTGACTGTGTATATAATCAAAAACGTGTTGTCTGTGCGTTGTTTTAAATGTTTTAAATAAAGTTTAAATAAACATCCTGGTTCTCTTCTCCTAACTCCTTTGAGTTGAACTTCAATGCATAAATTCAAGTTTTTAACTTTTCTTCAGAGTTGTAGTCATGAGCTGTTTTATTACAACTACGTTACGAACTTAATACTGACCTGGGCTGCTAATAGTGAATTCGGCATACTTCATTTTAGCAAAATATCAACAAATGTGATGTAATTTCACAGAGTAAGTGTAAAGTGACAGAGCAGGAAGCCATGGTCCGTCTTACCCCGGTCCAGTGGTCTCCAGCTCGAGGAAAAGCACAGTGTTCGCCCTAAGGCTTCTGCGTCAGCTCTCTCTCAGTTTCATAACACACACACACACACACACACACACACACACACACACACACACACACACACACACACACACACACACACACACACACACACACACACACACATTCTAAATAACACACAGCTATGGCGTCGAGCCGTCGACATTTTCCCTCCTGATTTTAAAACGGCTCGGCCCCAACCAGAAACTCGAAAATTTCAAAATAAAAGCATCGAGCGCGAGAAGCGGAAACAGGGGCAAAATAAACGGACACAAAACAAGACACAAACGGGTACAGTAATATTATCATTATTGTTAATAATCATTAAAAACAAAATCCTCAAATGCAACTTAAACATCCTTTGCAAAGGAAAGGGGTCATACGTCAAAAAGTATCAAAAAATACAAATTAATTTACTGGTTTGATAAAACTTTGTTTTCTTCCTTCATCAGTTGGCCTGCCTTTTGTGTTTGATATCTATATATAAATTGATATCACTCTACAACATTGTCCACAACATAGTCATTTATTAGCAGATGAAGTCAGATGACCTGAAGACAAAAGTCACACATCTTCATTTAAAAAACAAAACAAAATCAGCCACATTAAGAAAATGTATATCCACTGCTGAATTTTGACACATACATTTATTGACACGTTTATTTTTATGTCACTCCTCGAAACCTCTTTGGACAAACAAAGTTTTCCTCTCTCCAGAAATTAAACCATTGACATTATGTAAAGCAGGTCACTGTTTCCACAGAAATGACTGGTAGTTTCAGTCCAATTATAACTTATTGATGTCAGACATTGGACAATCCATCAACTTCTTTATTAGTGTTTTCTACTTTGCTCTCCACCACCTTCAACGTCTGTCTGAACTGCTCACACAGGGGGCGCTGTGCTGTCATCTGACAGCTGCCTGGCTCAGCTCTGGCAGCAGCTGGTTGGTGAACCATGGTGTCCAGAGTGAACATGTGTCGACAGACGACCTGAGGCGAAGGCTGGAGAGCTGAGTACAGAGTCTGCAGAGCCCTCACGTCCTGCAGAGCATCATGGGCCTGATAGTTCACCCCCAGCAGCTCCTTCACCAGGTTCTCCTGCCTGAAGCTCTGCACACAGCGGCCCTTCAGCACTTCACGGGCCAGAGGCAGAGTGTCAACACAGCCCGAGATGGAGGAGTCAAACTCCGCTCTGAGGTCCACTTGCTCAAGGGCTCGGGTCAGCAACGGGCAGTCGAAGCGACGGATGTTATGGCCGATGACGAGCGGGCGTCCGAGCATGCGAAGGAAGGCGATGAAGGAGACCAGGACCTCTCGCAGGGTGTTGGTGAGGACTCGGTGACGATGGAGGTACAGACCCCGTCTGTGGACCGTGAAGCCCGTCACCCTGGCTGCTCCTCGCTGCATCGGACACCGAGGGAGGACGTACAGGTTGATGGAGTGACATCCGCTCACCGCTGCCAGCTGGACAATGTCACAGCTCGGGCCTGGAGACATGAAATAGATCAAATACTTACTTTATCATTGGATCAGAATGTGTTTCACTGATTTCTCTATGAACAATGCATGATTTCTTTATGAACTGTGCATGAGTGAACATTGGTGCAGATACTAACAACAACAAGAAATCGGCGGATACAATAACCACCAGGTCAGGTATCAGAATCAGAATCAGTGTGTGCGTGTGTGTGTGTGTGTGTGTGTGTGTATACTCATACACACACATACACAGTACAGTGCAATGCACGGTCAGTGTAAACCCAGAAATTGTGCAATAGAAATGATTGTAAACATAAACGGCAGGTCTGAACAGGTGGAGAGTTTAACTGTTTATTGTTGCTATTGCAGAGGGCAAAAACTGTTCCAGGCATGAAAACAATGGCAGCCTCATGTATGAAGTCTCACAGAGTGTTTTCATTGTCTGGAGCCAAATCTAGTGTCAATGATTCAAACCGAGGATCAGTTACATGTGTACAAACCGAGGTTTGCTGTTCTGTTGCTGATGTCTGTTAAAGCTGGTCTCTCATTGATACCATAGAACGTGATAAGAACATATGTACATTGTGTGTACATTAATACTGCGTTGTCTGTTCGTGTTGCTTGTTTTAAATAAAGTTTAAAAAACACTGGTTACACCCTTCTCCTTACTGCTACGACCCCATGCTGCGTTCCACCATCTCTCTCTGGTCCTTTGAGCAGAACTTCGATGTATAAATTCTAACTTTAAACTTTGCTTCAGAGTTGTAGTCATTGAATGTTTAATTATAACAACATCACCAACTTAATACTGACCTGGGCTGCTAATAGTGAATTCGGCATACTTCATTTGAGCAAAATGTCAACGAATATGATGTAATTTAACAGTGTAAGTGTTAAGTGACGGAGCAGGAAGCCATGGTCCGTCTTACCCAGTCCAGTGGTCTCCAGGTCGAAGAAAACAACTGAGTGTTCGCCCCGAGGCTCCTGCATCACCCTGCAGTCTCATAACACACACTCCCATCACATGTTCCTGTCCACACACCTACACACTTCGACATTTGAGTGACACGCTTCTCTGATGTCAAACCCTTGTTCGCATCCGTAGTTTAAACGGCTGTGACGGCCCCGCCCCAAACGGAAACTGGAACATTTCAACGTAAAAGCATCGTCAGGTTCACATAGGAAAAACAAAGCGAAACAAAAGTGAAACAAAGTTCAGACAGCCAGTTTACACAAACTAGTATACTAATAACAATACGAGTAACAATAATATAATTTTTTTTTAAAAATGCCGAAACACATATAAAAGTAACAGGCGACTGTTTGGAGTTCAAATGTGTGTGCAACTGTTAAAATAAAGACAATACACACAGATGATACAACAGAGGTTAGGTTTACATTAGGTTTAATGATTATTGTTTGATGACTATTGACTGGGTAAAGACATTACAGAAACACGGGACTACAAGACACGATACACACAAAGTTCGTTTGGGCGGTCATAGGATTTGTCTTTAAATACAGAAAACCATTTCAGTCATTTCTAAATGACATTAAAGGTGCATCTGGACACATCATCTTGACCAGGATTCAACACCGTGTACAGCTCCTGCAGCATCCTGGCGTCTTCCACAGCGTTATGTGCATCGTACGACCGTCGGAGGACGTAAGTGACCAAAAAATACAAGGAGTGAGACGGCAGATGAGGCCAGAGGCTCTTGCTGAGGGGTAAGGTGTCCACGTACCCACTCACCACAGCCTGGAGGTCCTGCAGGAGATCAAACCTCTGCATCAATCTGGTCAGCACACGCATGTCGAAGCCCCGCGCATTGTGGGCCACCAGCAGGGGGCGACCACAGGAGCGAAGGAAGTAGATAAAGGAGGTCAGGGCGTCCAAGAGGGGAGTGGTATTCACAGGGTTACCATGGTGACACAGGGTCCCGTCACTGACGGTCAGGCCCGTGATGCGACTGGCCTCCTTGTCGATACTAATTCGAGGGAGGACGTAGACGTTACAGAGCTTCTGTCCACAGACGGCGGACAGCTGGGTCAGGTGACATGTGTTGGTGTCTGGAACCAGAGGAGGGTTCGATTAACGGGAGATGGAGATTAAAAGGAAAAATGAGTTTTTTTTATGACTCTAGAGTTCTTTATCTTTACATGAGGAACAGGCCCTGTCTGTGGAGGCCACCATGTTGTGTCGCCATGTATTTAACAGTAGCCCAGAAACAGTCTGCATTAGCTGCCACCCTTGGGGGGCGTTCTACTCTTGCCTGGGCTGACCTACGTTTTTAAAATGTAATTTTTCCCGATGATGATATTGAATAAAGGCTCAATCAGAACCGGTCATGTGACCGGTGTCAGAGGGCAGTTACCCAGTCCTGTGGTCTCCAGGTCAAAGAAAACAAGGACATCACCAAAATCCATCTGCATAAAAGAAATAAACAAATGTGAAACAAAAACAACTGACACCAAAGATATCAAAGGAGAGAGAGACAGAGGGACAGAGAGGGAATAAACTTACATTGTGTAGTGGATAATTTTCCAAGAAAATAAAAAGAATAAAAGTTAAAGATATCCTCCACTGACAGTCACACCGGATTAATTCAAAGGATCTTTGTATAGTGACTCAGCCGATTCCTGTGATCTCACGTTCAAAGATCAAAGCACTGAATAAATGTGAATATGCGGAAAAAGTAAAAATAAACAAGCCAAAAGTTAATATCCAGAAGGTTGGTGAAAGAACTGCAGCAATAAAATGTAAAAGTCAACTGTGAAGTAAAAGTATTTCACAGCTGTATCACTGGAACTATGTGTCTGTGTCTGTGTCAGTATCTTGTGAGTGATCAGTGCATTTCCTCAGAAATGAAACTGTCACTTTTGGCCCCAGTGCATGATGGGAAGTGTCGGTTTTCCTGTTTACTTGCCAGGACCAAGAGGAGGGAGGGAAAACACTCAGGGCCACAGACAGTGTGTTGAAGACCACAACCCCCCTGCCTTCATTTGCAGGCCAGAGGAGATCCGGGCCCAGAGCCCAGGCCCACCCCAGGAGAAGGCCTTATGGAGGGCCACAGAGGAGGCCCCTGCCCCAGGGGCCACAGAGCCTGAGAGGCCGAGTTTGGCCTCGATGCCTCGACCCAACTGTTGAAGTTGAAAAAATGCAAAGACGAGCAGGAGTCTTTAATAGAAAAGGTTTAATGGTCTCAGTTTGATTCACTTTGTTGTGGGGTGTTGTCGTGTTTGTTATTGATGACAGAAACTATTCATCCACATTAGAGGTGAATTTGGAGATGACCTCTGCACTGGGGTTCCACACCATGAACACCTCCTGCAGCTTCCTGGCGTCCTCCACAGCGTTATGAGCTTCGAAGCTCCCGCCCACGAAGGAGCTGACCAGTTTGTGCAGGGAGTGACTGGGCAGGTCGGGGTGGAGCTCCCTGCTGAGGGGTAAGGTGTCCACGTACCCACTCACCACAGCCTGGAGGTCCTGCAGGAGATCGAACCTCCGCATCAATCTGGTCAGCACACGCATGTCAAAGCCCCGCGCATTGTGGGCCACCAGCAGGGGGCGATCACAGGGGCGGAGGAAGTCGATGAAGGAGGTCAGGGCGTCGACGATGTAAGAGGTTTCCACAGGGTTACCATGGTGACACAGGGTCCCGTCACTGAGGGTCAGGCCCGTGATGCGACTGGCTTCCTCGTCGATACTAATTCGAGGGAGGACGTAGACGTTGAAGAGCTTCTGTCCACAGATAGCGGACAGCTGGGTCAGGTGACATATGTTGGTATCTGGAACCAGAGGAGGGTTCGATTAACGGCTGCTTCCTGTTTGATTAACGACCGTTTCCTGTTCGATTATCGACTGTTTCTATGGTACCGGTACTATGTGTCTGTGTCTGTGTCAGTATCATGTGACTGAGTGATCTGTGCATTTCCTCAGATATGAAACCCTAACGGCCGTTTACTGTCACTTTCGGCCCCAGTGCATGATGGGAAGTGGAGTTTTTTGTCCCTGCCAGGACCAAGAGGACAGAGGGAGAACACTCAAGGCCACAGACAGTGGGTTGAAGACCACAACCCCCCTGGCTTCATTTATCAACTGTTTCCTGTTCGATTATCGACTGTTTCCTCTTTGATAATCTGCTGTTTCCTGTTCACAGAGGAAATGTGTGATTGACTGTGACTCTTATGATTTAGCAGCTGTGATAGAACATGTTCAGTCATGTTCACCTCACACACACCCTTCACATACATTATTCAAGTGAGTATTCAAATGAGTGTGAAAATTTGAGCCACACCTAAACAAGACTACACATGTTTCACAACATAGTTTCATTTTCATCAGCCACATTATAGTAAAGATTAAGTTAAGTTAAAGTTAAATAGATCAACACCAGATGCAGATGGAGTTAAAAACATCATCCGTTCAAATGTTCTTTCTTTCTCAGGGAGCTAAATGTATTTATTCTTATTTTGAGTTTTGCGTTGGAGTTTCAGATTTGTAAAATTCTAAATGAAGAGTTCACAGAAAGATTTAGAAAAGACAGAAACAAGAGTTATCGACTTTATTAACGCCCAGAAACCATCAGTCGACATCGACTGTAATAATCAACAACAGTTTGTGGCCCAACAACCTCAGCAGAGGAACATTAACACAATGTTTATCTGGAATATGACAATATAACTTCAACTTTGCACTTTGATGATCACGTGTTTATGGTGTCACCACACTATTTGCAATTAAAATAAAGAATAACTGGTGTGTGAGTGAGTGTGGAGCACTTACTCAGTCCTGTCGTCTCCAGGTCGAAGAAAACCATGGGAGCCATCTGCAGGAGGTAAACAAGCCATATAAACAAATAATACACGATCCCTGTGTGTGTGTGTGTGTGTGTGTGTGTGTGTGTGTGTGTGTGTGTGTGTGTGTGTGTGTGTGTGTGTGTGTGTGTGTGTGTGTGTGTGTGTGTCCTGGGCCAGTCAACAGAAATATAACTTACTTTATGCAGCAGAGGATGAGATGAACTAAAAAAGATCAAAATAAAGGTGTGTTCCAGCAGCTGCTCTCTTGTCTCTGTGCAGAATGAAATGAGCCTTTGGAACCTTCCCCTCTGTTCTGTCAGCTCGAGCCCCAGTGCATGATGGGAAGGGGAGTCTTTTGTTAAGGTTATCCAAATAATAATAACAATAATAACAATAACAATAACAACAATAACAATAATAATAACAATAAGCAACCTTATTTGTAGAGCACATTCCATACAAGTGACAAGTGTCCTGGTGGTCTATACAATGTTATCAAAACGGTTGATCTTAAGTAAGTTAAGATATTCAAATGATGTAAAAGCACCCAGGTCAATGTCATTACACAAAATGTTTCGAGAGAATTACTGCAATACCAATAAAGATTTCTAGCGGTTTAGTTCATGATCTGGCGTTGAGAAGAGTTGATGGGTGTGTGTGTGTGTGTGTGTGTGTGTGTGTGTGTGTGTGTGTGTGTGTGTGTGTGTGTAGCTGTAGGTGGTAAGGGAGGGGAGGCAGGGAGTTGTGGTGGGTCAAGGTCACGCTGTCCTGTGCGTGTTGTTGAGGGTGATGAGGTCCGTCTGTCTGCGTGCATTTATCCACACGTTGTTCATAGGACATGTCGTCCCAAGAGAGAGAGAGAGAGAGAGAGAGAGAGAGAGAGAGAGAGAGAGAGAGAGAGAGAGAGAGAGAGAGAGAGAGAGAGAGAGAGAGAGAGAAGAGAGAGAGAGAGAGAGAGAGAGAGAGAGAGAGAGAGAGAGAGAGAGAGAGAGAGCGCGAGAGATAAGACCTCGGGGCTGCCGTTAGCGTCTCTGCGCCTAGAACTGGCTCTGTCTCCCCTTCGCGTAGCATTAGCCTTAATGTCTGTTTGGCGGTTAGCTGTATTAGCGTTAGCCTCAGAGCTAGCGGTGTGAGCCCTGCGTTTAACTGAGTTAGCATCAGCTAAGGGTTCATACCTGTTTTGCAGTGGGATCCCTTGTGGTGGAATGAGAAGCGGTGTCATCTTCCCTGTTCCTTTTTTTCCAATTTCTTGCCATTACGGGCGACATCAGTCCAGCTTTTGGCCGGAGTAGTGGCTTTCGGCCAGTAAGAGGCTCCGCAACTGAAATGAAGTTCAGCACAGGTGAGATTCTGGTCAAACTGTGAGAATGAGATCTTTGGACGGGCCATAACCCAGTGATGTCTGACGATGGGACCTGTACGACAGAGAGCTGAGTCAGCACTTTCTATAAAGGTGTATTCGCTCGGTGGAATCCACACTCTCTCGCGCGTGCTATGACGAGAGCTTGTATTTACAGCAGGCCTGTAAATCTTGCACATTGCACCTTTAAGAATGACTGAGTCATAAAGAACTGAATGACAACTATAAAATGAATGTTGCCAGTTGGTCCAATAAACAAATCCAATTCAACTGAGTAATCAAAGTCAACTTATCGCAAAAAGCGTTTTCGAGCCGGATGGCACACAGTTGCAGTACCACCATTTGGCCACCATGTGTTTTTGGCTCCTATATGACATCCATGGAGGTTTGATTATGACAAGATCAAATGTCAGAATCCACTTCACTGTTTGGACACTCAAATCTCAGAAACACAAACAGTCAAACTTGTTCCATTCATGCAGAAACAAACAACCTGAGTGTTTGGTTGCAGTTTTGCTTTTTTAATAAGCAGATGAATTTTCCCCATAAAGTCTTTTTTTGTCTTACAACCGTCGGCGTGTTTGTATCATTAAAAAAAAAAAAACCATAACACAAACTGCACCTTTACATAACCGTGTCGAGAGGTGCTGACAGAGACACTTTTCTTTTTTTTTTTTGCTGAGTCACACAAACATGGAGGACCTGCTGTGGCCTGTAAGATGATGTCATGGTTAATAGTAGATAAGGAACCGTACGTACACAGGATAATATATCCTTTATAACACCTTTTATAACAGATTCTTTGAAATCAATGTACACCCAGAAAGCATGGTCATAAATAGTACATATACACGGTGTATAAAAGAGGAACCAAAACAACCAGAGAAAGCAGAGCATGCCTTCCAGTGACAAGTACATTCACTTTTTTCTTTTCTTTTGTTTTTCGTTTGTTTTTGTAGATTTTTGTTGCAGAATGTCAAACAGACAGAATGGACATGTACAAACAGCCACACCCCAACATTCCCATCGCTTTGTCTCCTCCTCTCTCATTTTCTTCTGAACAGTTATAAAAAGTCTGAGATCAGCCACCGAGACGTCGCTTCACCCACGAGTCCTTTCATGAGGGTTCGGTTTCATTAACACTGATTGTGTCACAGACGCAGCGAGTCGGGAGGGATAATACAGCTTTAGTGCGGAGACATCATGGCGGTTAGAGTATGCCCAGTACACGGAGGAGTACACGGATTCTGCATGTACACGGATACTGCATGTACACGGATTCTGCATGTACACGGATACTGCATGTACACGGATTCTGCATGTACACGGATTCTGCATGTACACGGATTCTGCATGTACACGGATTCTGCATGTACACACACGGACAGAGAGTACGCAGATAGACAGGACGGTCTGAGTTCGGTGCTACTTGTTCGTCTGCAGAGTAAATGCTACTTTTCACAGCTCGTGCCGAGAGAGAGGGAAATGGAAGAGCTTCATTTGTGTTAGAGGAGAAGAAGAAGCAGAAGAAGAGGAAGAGAAAGGAAAAGAGGAAGGAGGAGGTGAGTGGCTCAGAGGAGGACATGGACGGTCTGTGTGCGTGCAGGGGTTCAGATGTTTAGTGTCACGAATGGTTTCAGATTTTCCAGCTGTATATGAAAAACATGTCGGATCTACAGAGACGGATAAACATGCACCAGGAGGCGGAGCTTCACTCATCCATTCATCCATTCATTCAGGCACACGCAGTCAGGAGAGGAAGGAAAATGGCTTCCAAATATAAACAATGAAATAATATTGACATCTAAACATGAAATCTTTGATATCAAAAACAACACCAACGTATAATACAACAATAGTATATATTAAAAAAAAAAAAAAATTCAAGTCCTGACAAAAGTAACACTGATGCTTCGGAACCAAACAGAAGGAAAAACAGGAACCTATTTCTTCTTCTGTTGTTTGTGAAGAGTAGAACCCACGACACCGAACTGGTTCTGTTTTCAACGTGAGACGAAAAGAGAAAGAGACAGAATCGGAGAAAGGAAACAAAAGTGGAACCTGAATTCAGATGCTTCGATTTCCAGAGAGAGAGGAAGCGAAGACGAGCCGGGAGCAGCACTGAGTTTCTTCCTATGTTCACTTTGTCCTCTGAAACATAACAATAACAACAACAACAATAATAATAACAACAACAACAATAATAATAATAATAATAACATGTAGCACACAGCTGTGACATGTCTCTGTACAGTTTCTTCAGATTAGAAAACATGTGATGAAGCGTGAGTCCGTGTAAACGTGACGAGCAGACGTCGCTTGGCGCTGGTCGCAGACAACATGGCCGCCAGTTCAGTCACTTATGGCTACATTTCTTCACAGTGGCTCTCACCACCTGACCACACGCTCAAACATGAAAACAGGGCACTATAAGATTTGGCTTCACGGGTGGGGGGGGGCATCCTTCCCTTCTTCCTCTGGTCCCTCTCTCCTCTCACTCAAACATCAAGCGCCTCACTTCACTCTCCTTCCGTTCACATTAGCCTGAAAGTGTCTCGCAGCTCTCTGCTCTGACTGGACCAGGAGAGGGCGGGGCCGGGCGGGAACACACGAGAAGCAGCAGGCGACTTTGGGGCGTGAGCTTCGCCCTTTGGTCGGCTCCCTCCGACCCTGGACTCCCCCCCGTCCTCACACGCCCTCCTGAGCTCTGACGGGTGGCGCTCCACGCTCCTCGCCTCCTTCACACCATGAACTCGTTGCTGCCGTACAGAACCAGCTGCTGTGGCCCCGAGCTGAAGTCAGAGTCCCTGCGGTGGCTTCCCGTGGGATCGCGCGGCGAGCTGCGGCTCAGCCGGAGCCGGTGCGGCGTCTTGCCGCCTCGGTGAGGCGCGTCGGCCTCGCTGGGCGGCGTCCCCAACCCGCAGGAGGTGAGCAGCGGCCCCGAGGAGGAGGAGCGGAAGCGGTAGTGAGGAGACGGGGAGCCGGAGGTGTTGGAGGAGAGAGAGGAGGACGGAAAGTAGGAGGAGACGGTGGAGGCGGAGTCTGCAGAGTCCTGAGAGTCGGGCTGACGGCGCAGAGCACGGCGGCCCTTCGCCTCCGACTTCCTGGAGCGATAGGTACCGTGATCTGTAGAGAGAGCGAGAGAGCGAGAGAGAGAGAGAGAGAGAGAGAGAGCGATAAGACCTCGGTTACTATTGGCAACTGCCACTGGGGGCGGGGCCACTTTGTCTCTGCGAGTGCATGACTGCTACAAAATTCTATAAGAGTGGTCTAATACAATCTGATCACCTGAAGAGGGAAAATGTTCCTTACCCTCTGAGACATGCATGCACGCAAACACACACACACACACACACACACACCTGAGGGGTCAGAGGTCGCCCCTTTGGTCTCCATGGTGATGTTCTCCGAGCTGTCAGCTGTGCCGATGGAGGCCTCGGACTCAGGAGTCTCATCGTCAGACACTCGCGGCTCCAAGATCAACATCTCATACGTCAGCTCCTCCCTGAGGACACACAGGGGGAGTGGTTCATTGTGTGTAAAGTTTTATATAAATAAAGTTGAGAAAGACCGATTGAAATGTGACTGCTTTGCTTTCGCTAAATGTTCGTACTTCTCTTTCTGCAGACTCTCGATCTGCTCGGTGAGGATTCGCTCTTCCTGCTGCATGGCCAGCTCCTGCTGCTCACTAAGCCCCGCCTCCGCCGCATCCTCGCTCCCTCCTGCGCTGTCTCCGTCCATCTCAGCAGACGCCCGGGGGCTGAGGGGAGGCGAGGCCGCGTGGGCGCCGCTCTGTCGAACACGACTTTTACTCTACACACACACACACACACACAGACACAGACACACACACACAGAATTACACAGTGTGAGTGTGAGGATGAGTGACAATCATCAGAGATGAAGAACTGACAGAGACTCTCTAAGAGGACACATGTTGGATGTTTGGACCAAATACTAATTACTATACAGAGGATGTGCTGACACACACACACACACACACAAGAAATAGACTGATGCATACAGTATATAATAGATAATTAAACCAATAACTAATACTAATTTAATATGCGGGACAGAAAACAAAGAGTCAGTGGAGCTACAGCCTGAGGGGGCGTGTCCACGAGTCTGAGCACTCGACACAAACAAACCAGGAAACGAAACCTAAAAGTACCGCAGCCACTTTGCAAATTATGCAAATTGGGTTATAAATAGAGAGGGTAAGAGAGAGGCTGTCAAGAGGGAGTTTCACTTTCTGAAGGTCAGAGTTGGCTGTAATCTGTCACTTTACCACAAGATGCCACTAAATCCTACACACTGAACCTTTAAAGTCTACAGTACATGTGCAGTTTAACTCTCTGGTGATGAAACAGATACACAAGCGACTAAAGAGAACTAGTTTACAAACCGATGTGATGAGGACGCTACAGACGGTGGACAATTCTAAATACTGGACAGACGGACGGTGGTGGGACGGGATGGGACGGGCGGTGAGAGGACACATGGAGTGGGAGGGGGGCAGGGGCATACATACCGGGGTAGTAGTGCGGGTAATGCTCATAAACCTAACAGCAATTAGTACTGGTTTCTGGAAGGAGGAGGTGGGGGGTGGAGGGGGATGGAAGGAGGGGAGGAGGCCAGGAAGGAGGGGACGAGGCAAGGAAGGAGGGGAGGAGGCAAGGAAGGAGGGGAGGAAATATTAGGGTTTGTGGAGCAATGAGTGTCATTGAGTTAGCAAAGTGTTTGTCTGCAGGGTCAAACACACCATGATGCTCAGGTTCATATCCTGAAAAATAATAATGTCAGAAATGTACGACAGATATTGATGTATTGATATTAATTACATTGATTTTTCTTCTCTATAATGATTTTAATGACTATTTACTTTCTCCCGCATCACTATTATGATCTATTATTCTAAAGCTAAATCTTGAAATACTTATTTCTCACCTATTTTCAAACTGTGAGCATAAAAAAAAAGAAAAAAGAAGTGCAACACTGCCCCCTACTGACAGCTTCACCTCATTGTTTGCTATCAGGTGCTCGATGTAGTTTTGTTTTCCTTTTGTACATAATTCATCAGTTAAGAGCTTTCTTTTTTTATATAGTGTTATTGCAAATTAGTTGATGTAAATAAGTGAAGCCCTATTCCTCTAAACTTTGTTAATTCAATGTCTTTGCTTGTGTAGCAGCTACACAAGAGGATCTGTGGATGAGGTGATTGGACAGAGTGATGAACTCCTGCCATGGCTGTGACTGTGGAAACCATGGCAACACTGTCACTGCTCCTGTAATCATTATTCATGCTGTACTGTTCAGTGTGACAGACGTGCGTCGTCATGACAACGGACAGTCTGGTCTCACCATGGACTTCCTGATGTGCGTCAGTCGGCTCTTGGCTTTGCTCTCTGCGAACTCCAAACTGCTGATGTCCTTCAGCCGAGCTCTGTACTTCCTCATCTGCTCGTTGATGATCAGCTCCACACAGCTGCAGAGGGCCGCATAAATAAATAAACAAACAAACAGAGGAATAAATACATAAATGAGATGGAGCGGTGAGGTGGGGACGTACGCGGTGGTCTTGCTGATGTCCTGGACGCTCTGCAGGGGGTCGATGGAGTCGGGGCAGCGAAGGATGCAGGGAGCAAACACGATGGCGAGGGCGTTGGCGGACATTCTGTTTGTCTCCTCCTGCAGGGCGATCCTGTAACAACACCACCACCACAACAACAACAACAACAACGCAACAACATGGTGAGTACGGACACACATTACTAACGTGCACAGCCACAGGAAATCTGATATCGCAGATATTTAAGCTGCTGTGGAACAAACACATCCTTCAGATCCGTTTCCCCAAACCTGATTTCCGACCCTGAGGCTCCTCACTGATCCCGCCTCCTCTCTGACATGTGACATCTCACCTGACCAGATGGAAGATGAGTCTCTCCAGTGTGCTGAGGTGAGTCCTGCTCAGCTGGTCGATCACCGAGTACACGCCTCTGATCACCTCGCGTTTATCTGGCTGACCTGGACACACACACACACACACACACACACACACACACACACACACACACACACACACACACACACACACACACACACACGTGATGAGCTGGGGCAGCAGCTGGAGGAAAAGTGAAAAAAAAAAATAAAGCTGCTGCTGAAGAACTCACCCATGGCCCTGAGGAACTCCTCGTAGAGTTCAAAGGTCATGAGCGGGCTGGGCAGGTCACGCAGCCACTGTTTGAGAACGCTGGCGATGACGTGGATGTTGTAGTCGTCCAGGTTCACACTGTTCACATCTGAAACACAACAACGCTTTCTCATCGTTTCCGTTTCTGGAGCTGCACAGACCTGAGCTGACAGAACAGGAAGTAGAGCTTAGCGAGGAACACGTGTAAACACTGACCTGTGTCCAGGCCCTGACGCAGTTCTTTGATCTTATTGGTGGAGCCGGACTTCCTGTATATTCCCTCCGTGTACAGGCCGTGCATCTCGATGTAGTTGATGAGCTTCTCCACCAGCTGAGGCACCGCCCGCTCCTCGCTGGTCAGACGGGACAACTCCACGCCAAACTGCCGAGAGGACAGCTCCGGATCATACTAGAAAGAAATGTGTGACACATTAAAGGTGAAGGTAGAACAACTGATGAACTCATTTCAACAGGTGCAAGGGACGCTCAAAAAGTTCACGGCCTGTCACAAAAACAAGGTGTAACTCATAACTGATGGTTTGATTGTGTGCTTCTTTTAATTCAGGAGATCGAGGTTCGCATGAGCCAGGATGAGATGTGGATTTAACCATGGGTTTTGATCCAAAATGAAATTAAACTAATCAGTGATCCCACAATTATGTCCTTCAAGCTACTGAGGAGATTTTGATGGTCAAGATTTGACCTATTTTCCTGAACAGACAGTGAAACATAAACATCTGTGGACAGAAATGAGGCCACTGGTCAGGCCAAGAACTTTTTGAACTATACCCTGGTAACTGCAGACAGTGCTAAACAGTCTTGAGTCAGAAAGTTACCGTGCTTCAGTAACGCATCAAAAATGAATACAGACATGATGAGATGTGAAAACCTCTTCCTACCTTCTTACTGCACTTGGTCGTCATCTTGGAGCAGCACTTCCTGTGACAGGCGAAGCGACACACTGCAACACAACAACACAATCAGACTGATGACAAGTCTCCAGCCTCCTCCTCCTCACACAGCAGCAGCAGCAGCAGCAGCAGCAGTGAAGTCAGTCAGACTTCACTCGAGGAGCGAGATGAAGTCTGGACACGAGCTGTGTGACGAGACAGAGGAACGATCCACGAGAGGAGCAGGAGCTTTAATCTGATTCCAGTGACACTCAAGGAGGCAGAGACGTTCTGTGAGTGTGTTTGGGTGTGTGTGTGTGTGTGTGTGTGTGTGTGTGTGTGTGTGTGTGTGAGTGTGCAGGAGGGGGAGTAATGTGCTGTGTGAGTGGAAATAAAAACTACACACAGGGGCGTGAGTGCCTGTGGGTAAGTGAGTTAGGAAAGCATTAAGTGCTGGTTTTGTGTGCAGTGCGTGTGTGGGTGCGTGCGTGTGTGTGCGGGTGGGGGCGCGGCAGTGTGGGTGTGTGTGGGTGTGTGTGTGTGTGTGTGTGGTCTATGTGTCACTCATGATATGTGTTAATCTGTTACATTAGGGAGATTTTACGGGAACAAAAAGCCAAAAATGCTCCATGCTATGAATCATTAATTTTTAAGCTGAGGGCAAATTTCATTGTTAAGGTTAGGTTAAGTTTGAGCAAACCTCAGATAAGTGTGTGTGTGTGTGTGTGTGTGTGTGTGTGTGTGTGTGCGCGCCTCCAATCCTCACATTTACAGACACAGGCCCGGTCCATCATCCAGATGAGGGAGGAGCAGTACTCGCAGTACGTGGGGATGCTGTACTGTGTGGACTTGAAGATGTGGCCGTTATGCTCCTCCACCTGCAGGGGGCAGCACAGCCAGCAGTTTAAATCAAATGATATTTGGCTAACGGTTCAGTAGCAATCTATCAAAGTGTTCTTTGAACTCACAATGTCAGTTTCCTTCTTCCTCGACTTCTTGCGCTCACGTTTCAGAGTCTGAAAAGAGACGGAATTTAAATATTTGCAAACAAAGATTGATCAAATATCTCATCCGTGCGTAAACACAGCGCTATCTGTCATTAGTCAGAGCTATCTCATCCATCCCTCTGTCAACGTCTCACCCTGCCGATGGTTCCCTCCATGGGTTTGTACTCGGTCATGAACTCGTCCAAGAAAACCTTGAAGGTGTTGACCCAGACCTTCACCGGAGACTCGCTCCAGTCCCTCTGCTCCAGGCGCATGGTCTTCTCCAGGATGTGCTCGAACAAAGCGTAGAGGTCTTTGTATCGGATACTTTTACCATCGTCCATCTGGGCCGAGACAAGGAGAGACGAGAGTTCTGAGTGTGTCCTGCACAGAGGAGTCCGGAGGTGAGCGGGTCAGAGGAGCAGGAGCGAGGACTCACAGCCAGAGCGGTGGAGTAGGAGTTGAAGATGTTGATCCTGAACTCCTTCAGCGCTTTCTTAAACACCACGTCCACCATGGTGTCCTTCTTCCCGTCCTCAGAGTCCAGGTCGGAGATCTGAGGGAGCGAAGGCGACTCGGGTCAAACGCGTGATCTCGGAGGACAACGAGAAACTGAACCTGGAGGTTGAACGTCTCACCTTCTTCATGAGGAAGTCGTTCATGCTGCGATAGTCGTGCGCGGAGGTCAGGATGTGCAGCGCGTCGTTCTGCCACTGGGCGGGTTCCAGAGCGATGCTGCTGATCTTCACACTGCGACGCCGCCTCATCTTAGGAGACGGCTCCTTGTTCTCCTTACTGTCCCTGACCCCCTGCGCCGAGGCCGCCTCCAGGTCCGGACTGTGAGGAGGAGAGGGGCCTTCTGGAGGACGGAGGAGGAGGAGGAGGAGGGGTCGGTGAAAATGAACGTTCGGTGATTTTATGAATGAATGAGTGAAACGTTTACTCACCATTCGTCTCTCCTGCTTCACTCCTGCTTGTCTGCTTCTCTCTGGGCAGTTTTTTCTCTCCATGTTTCGTTTTACTCCAGAATTTCATCTTGCCTCTCATTCTGCTGCAGGACAACACAGGTCAAAGGTCAGGGTCCCAGTGGCTTCACAAAACAACACTGCTATCATGTAGAGGTGGAGCACAGGAAACAGGAAGAGGAGGGGAATCTACCTTCCATCATGACTGGAGGTTTTCCTCAGGACCTCCACTTTGCCCAGGTCTCCTGATGACATGGTCTTGTGGATCTTCTTCTGGTCTTTCTGAGAAGACTGAGGACAACAATGGGGTTCATATTTTACCTTGACTTATTCTAATTTACTTTAAGCTAAATCTAACAAGTGTCCAGAAAACTGCAGTGCAGGTGAGATTAGTCACATGTAGCAGAACCTGTGGAACATACAGATCCATGCACGATGAACCACAGATCATTTCCTGCTCCTGATGATTCTACTGAGAAGAGACTGAAGACATGAGCAAAGTCAAAGAGTGTGAGGGACAGAGACAGAGGTCAGAGGTCATGCTTGGAGCTCCTGTTAGAAAACATCATCGTTAGTGAGAGGAGACTCCGGTCGACTCCAACATGCAGGAGCAGAGGTCAGCGTGCAGGGGGGCGGTGAGGAGGTCAGCAGAGGTCATTCGCTGACCCATTATCTATTGTCCAACACTTCTCTCACTGACTCACCGAGCCAGCAGTCACTCCAGGAATACTTTAAAGAAGCTAAGTGTAGAGTTTTCACCCTCAAATATTAGGAACAAGTCTTTAATGAGCTGACCAGCCACCAGGCAGTACCACTTTCTTACCACTAGAGTGAGTCATGAGCAGCTGCAGCAGCTCAGTCTGGTTTATATCACATCACAGATGTTTACATCACTTTTCAATGAGGTTTATGTTGTTGTCACATGATCAGAGGCTGAATTTCTTCAAACTGTAGTACCAGATAACTTTACTGACAACTAAGTGGAAATGTTACATGTATATATATATATATATATATATATATATATATATATATATATATGAATATATAATAAATTCCCACTTCCTTTCACGAGCACTAACTACTTTCCTACAAACTACTTTGGTGACGTCTTGTCGGAGGGAAGCACAGAAACAGGAGTCTGTTTCAGAAGAAGTGAGACAGCCCAGTAAAAGTGGAGTTAGCAGTGTTAAAATAAGCCCCTCCCCCTTTCTCTGGACAGGTCCACCTGAGAAGCAGGTGGAAGGGGGCGGTAAGCAAATTGGCCTGGAGGTCATGGGACCTCTGGAGATCCGGTATTTTACCATCTCTGAGTCACTGTGACAGTCGGCCTCAGGGTGGGCGTGAGGGAGGGACAGGGAGGGGGGCAGCGTGCAGGAGTGGGCGGGGATGTAGTACTCGTCGTCGTCGTCTGATTGGGTGGCTCCCTCAGAGTTACAGCGGGTGAGGAAGTCGGAGCGAGTCCGGGACATTCGAGCTTTCTTTTTGGGGCCTGGACGACCCACCTGCTACCAGGCAACCACAGAACATCAGGTCAGCGCCCGCTGTGTGTGTGTGTGTGTGTGTGTGTGTATGAGTGTGTGTGTGACAGACTGAATCTGGTGTTTTGTACACAAAATGATTAGCAAAATGATTCCACATTCCAGTAGGTGACATTATTATAATAATTATGTAGTGAACATTTCTGACCAACAATTCAACAAAAAAAAATTCAAAATTCAAATAACTGTTTTTCCTTATCACAAAAAAAACAACCCAACTCAATGATTCCACAGTGTATCACACTGAAACTCTAAATATCAGACACCGACTGTGACTGTTTGTGTACCTGAAGGGTCAAAAGATCATTTTAGAAAAGTAAAGGAGAGCAAACAGGTGTGGTACCTCTCTGTTTCTGGACCCAGCAGACCTCGAGTCGTCTCTGCACATGGCCAGAGATCGCTCCTGGTTCACCAGGTCCTTGTCGGACCTGAGACACGGGACAAAGGCTCATTTTACACCGGTGAAGTGATTGTGAGCGGAACACCTAAAGCGGAAGAGGCCGTAGGTGGGCATGAATTAGCTCCGCCCCCTTCACCTCTCAGATGCTCGCAGACTTACTTGGAGAAGGGCAGCTTTCGTCTGGGGGGAGAAAAGACGGAGGTGGACGGTTTCTCCACCATGTTCACGATCACAGTCTGGGCCGAGCTCTTCCTCTGGGCCTTGGGAGGCTTGGTGTCCAGGACCGGGGACGGAGCCTCTCGCGGCGGCTGGACCGCCTTCCTCTCCACCTGAGGGGGAGGGACCTCAGGTTTGGGCTCCAGGACGATCTGGATGTCCACCTCTGAGGAGCAGAGCCCCGAGGCGTCTGAACTCGAGGCGTGAGCTGGTGAAGAGGAGACCTTGGAGGACTTGTCCTCCATGCTTAGGTCTCTGGGGGCCGGAGGAGTGGTCCCGCCTGCCGGCTCCGGGTCTGACCCGGCCTCCGGGTCTGCGATGGGTGTGATTTGGGGAGCTGAAGGAGCTGCTTCTGCCTGCGGAGATCTGTCGAGGGTCTGTGCTGCCAGCAGCTCCTCCTCATCCACGGGACTCTCCTTCTGCATACTGATCAGAACCACCACCGGCCGCCGGGACGCGGACTCCCTCCTCTCTCGCTGAGATTTGCTGGGGCTTTGGAATTTTGCTTCGTGAAGCGGACTTTGGTCAGAGGGAATATAAAACGTCGCTCTGGGAGCTTCAGGTAAAGTCTTCTCATTGTGGTTTGAATCTCTCTGCTCCGGAGGAGCCGGGCCCTCGGTCTCCATGTCCTCCACACTCAGGAGCTCAAAGCTTCCGTGACTCACTGGCGATCCTCTGGGGGAGAGTCTGTGCTGCTCCTCCAGCTGAGAGGAGCAGCTGTCGGGGGCGGAGTCTTCGGAAACCCCCAGACTGCTGGTGCGGACCTTCAGGAGCTTCAGGCTGAACTGGGCCTGCTCCAGCTCTCTCATCCGTCGGCTCTCTCGTTTGGACCGGGTCTTCTGATTGGTCTCGTCGACGCTCCTGCTTCTCTCTGACTCCTCCTCCTTCTCCGCCTCTCCTGCTGCTGCAGACATCTTGGTGTCGTCAGAGGGTTCCGCGGGAACTTCCTGTCCCGATGAGGTCGGCTCCGCCCTGACTCCTCCCCCCACGTCTGTGGACGGAGCCGGTCGCTGTCTCTCATGCTGGCTCTTCAGTTCTTTGAACCTGGAGATGGAGAGGTGTCACTAACACGAGAAACAGGATGAGAAGTAAAGGCGCGGCGCGTACGATCGTTGTCCCACCTGAGTCGCGCCAGGTGTCCTCTGCCCAGCGCCTGCAGCTGCGTCACGCTCCGGTGCGTCCGACAGTAGCGGCGCCGCTCTCTGAACCTCCTCCACGCCGTCTGCAGCGTCACAGCTGCTGAGGATCTGCGCTGGCAGAGGTTTCTCCAGCTCCTCTGGATGATGATGGCCGCCTGTCGCTGCTGCAGGAACCTCCTGCGCTCCGAGTAGCTCCTCCACGCCGCCTGCAGACACACCGCCGCCTCCTCCTCCAGACTGTCCATGCTGGACTGCCTGAGGAGGACGTGACGCCACCAGCGCTGGAGGAGCAGATGTTTTTTTTAAGTCACGGCGCGGACGGACAGCAAACATCAGAAATCACCCGCCCGCCAAGTCACATGGTCTCACCTGGACGACACAGGCGGCTTGTCTCATGTCCACAAAGTGCTTCCTCTCCAGCACGGCCCTGAAACGGCGCTGCAGAGCCACGATGCGCCGCAGCACTTCCTGGTGGAGGAGGGTCTGAAGGCGCTGACGCTCCGCCTCCCGCAGGAACACCTGTGTGGCAGAGCGTCATGTGATTGGACGGCAGACTCAAACACAGGGAGAGGGGCTGAGGGTGGTCCCAGTGTCTCGTACCATGGTGTTTCCCACTTGGTATCCAGCCGGCTGCAGGTGGATCCGCCTGAAGAACTCCCTGATACCGGACTTGGTCGGACTGGTGCCTCGGGGCAGCAGCACATGGAAGTGACGCACAAACTCCTGCAACATGAGAGGCGGAGCCTATGTGACACATGTGACTCTATCTAAGAATGCAATCTGTATCTAACTGTAAAGGGTTAAACCTGCTCTGTATGATCATTGTCATGATTATTTTCATAATATTGTTCACAGAGGTGGTGATGGTACCTGGAAGCTGTACTTGATGCTGTACCCTGATTGGCGGATTCTCACAGTTTCCAACATTCCTGTGTATCTGAGCTGTCTGAGAACCAGAGTGTCATTGAAACGCAACGGCAGCTGAGAGAGAGAGAGAGAGAGAGAGAGAGAGAGAGAGAGAGAGAGTTAATACAGTGAAGGTCACGTAAACAAACAGACTGTGGTAGAGTCTCTGATCCTCCTCAGCAGAAATCACCTTCTCAGCGTTGGATCTGATGCACTTGACAAAATACGGCTCAGACTGATCCAGAGTTTCCATCAGCTTGTTGAGAGACGCCTACAAACACAGACCACTGCTGTTACATCATCATCTACATCATCATCATCATCATCATCATCATCATCATCAATAGCCGTATGGGACTTGATCAACATTACAAATCAACATAGTGTGAGAAAGTGACTACACTTCCAAATTGATATTCACACTGAAATATTCAAATCTCACTACTCTCACTGTTTGTCTAGTGTCTGTGTATTTTATACACGATATATAAGATTATGTGTATATGTGTACACTCTCTCCTCAGGTTTTATTATTCCATCACTAACTTATGTCGAATGTTTTGCACATTTCTTTTATTCTTCCGGACAATCAGTTTGCTGTGTTGTAAATGTGTATTCGGTGTCCCTCTGATTGTCCAGCAGGGGGCAGCAGCAGCTGCAGCAGCTCTGACCTGGAACTGTGCACTGATGCTGGGCGGCTTCTTCTTCTTGTGCAGGTGAAGCAGAGACTTGGTGATGCGGTCGTGAAGCGTCACGCTGCTCAGGTGACGCAGAGACTTCACGTCCAGCAGATGCTGCACACGGAGACAACGTGTTTGTTAGATCCCGGCTGTGTGTGTGTGTGTGTGTGTGTGTGTGTGTGTGTGTCTCACCTTGGGAAGGGCAGGCTTGCTTTTGCAGTTTTTGTTCCTCCTGCATGTGACGACATGTGAATTCCATTAGAGGAGTTAATAAATATAAATAAATGAAATATCAGTGACATTCCTTCATTTGAAAAACACAGGATCACATGTGAGTCGGTTCTGGTTATGTCTGTCTCTTCTTATTACACGTTTCCACACACATGTGAACGTAGCAATGTAAAGGTCGTGACCTGGTGTGCAGGGGAGCTGAATATATTCTAAACAATCGGGAGTCACGTCAAAATCATTCAAACTTGATTTATGGAAAAAAGTCTGTTTTTCATAAAGTATGTGAGGCGCAGCGTGCGGTGGAGTCTGGAACATACTTTGATGTGTAACATACATGCAGTTGGCGTGTTTGCGTCTCACTCACAGTAAGATGCCCTGCGCTCGCTCCAGGAGTTTGCTGTTGGTGGAGTTGAGGAAGATCCCGTCCTCCTCCAGGTTTGGACTTCCTGTGGAGGAGAGGCGGCTCGACCTGGAGCTGCGGCCGTTGCAGCCAACGCCATAGCCATCCCTGCAGGAGGGGAGGAGGGGGGGGGGGGGGGGGGGGGGGGGGGGGGGGGGGGGGGGGGGGGTCAGCAGCTGACCTTTAAGTATCATGTGCTTTAATACCGTCTCTGACTCACCAGCTGGCTTTCTCATTCAGGGCGTTGGTGCCTTGAAGATCTGACAGGGGGGGGGGGGGGGGGGGGGGGGGGGGGGGGGGGGGGGGGGGGGGCGGAGAGGACGAACAGAACGTAAACAAATCAACCCAATGAAAAATAAGGGAAAACTTGTTTGTATTTATTGTTTGTCTTGAGGAACTCACTGTATTTCTCATCTTTGCATCTCTGAAGGATCTCCAGGCTCCTCTGGTGAACCGGGTGGTGGAGGAAACTGAAGCTGTCCACAGTTTTGACAACGGTGCAGGGAACCGCTGCGTCGTTTGCTAGTAGAGAGAGAGAGAGAGAGAGAGAGAGAGAGAGATTTACATTACATTTACATTAGAAAAATCAAAAAGCAGCAGAAGCCTCAGAGGGAAAAAGACAAATGAAGCCGATAAAAGTTAAACAAGACAAATGTTTTCACTCCAACATTCGTTCTAGTTATGAAAATAAATACAGGAGGAGAAGATCACACCGTGTCCTCTTCCTCCTCCTCCTCCTCCTCATCATTAACAGTAGAAGCTCAGTCCTATGTTTCATCTCCTCCCTGAACTCAGCCTGTTGTTTTTGGCCGAGTTCAAACAGAAGAGACGACCTCACAGAGAGAAGCTCCGATCGTGTTCGCACTGAACGAAAGAGGAGTTTTAGATTTGAGCTCATTAAACTGTGATGAGGCCTGTTTGGATACAGTCACTGTTTATTCAATCATGGAAAGGAAAAGTGTAAAGAGTCAGTTTGTCGCTTTAAAGCTTCAGAGGAATAAGACTCCAGAGTTGAACATCCTGGATGTATCTTCTCACCTGTCTTCTTGTGGGTGTGTCTGCGACCCGCCTCCCTGAAAGCCACCAGGGCTCTGAAGTACGCTCGCAGCACGGCCCAGCGGAAGGTGGCCACAGGGTCGATTCCCATCAGGCCGCAGATGAAGGCGTTCTTGCTGCTCTTGAGCAACGCCACCACGTCGGGGCGCATGTGGTCAGTGTTTTTCTCCCTGAAGTCCTGAGAGGAGGGAAGTCGCAAGGTTGATCAGACTACACGTCATGTTCTGCATGTCGACTGCCCGCGTGCATGCAGCTCTTCTCAGGAGACACGTGGAGGGCGTCGCACTTCGAAGGTGCTGTTGACGGTGTCGGAGATCATACGTGTGATATCGCGTCCCCACTAGAAACAGTTTCAGCGCCTCTTCTGCTCTGACCTCCGACAGAAACGTTGAACTGCTCCTTTAATCTTAACTCTCTCTTCTTCCCACTGAAGACACGTACGGTGGAAAGACGTGAAGCCTTCACCTCCACCTCCTCCTCCTACTCTCCTCCTCCTCCTCCTCTCCACCTCCTCCTCCTCCTCCTCCCCACCTCCTCCTCTCCTCCTCCTCCTCCTCTCCTCCTCCTCTCCCTCCCCTCCCCTCCCCCCCCCCCCCCTCCCCTCCCCCCCCACAGGTAACAGGATCTTCTGACGGAGCAGAGCTACGATAACAAACCTTCCACACTGTGAAGCCGCTCAGCTGTGAGCTCTCCACCTCTCCATCTCTCCATCGAGCCAACGCCAGACTCATTTCACAACGCTCTCTCTCTCTCTCTCTCTCTCTCTCTTCCACAATGAGCGACTGTTGTGGATTTATATCACAGAGTCAAACAACAATATGCTGGGGCTCTTCCAGCACATGTGCTTCTTATCAGAGCTCAGCTGGGGGGGAGGGAGGGAGGGAGGGGGGCAGAGGTGTGGGGGTGGGGGGGGGGTTGAAGCGAGAGAATTAGATTTAACTGTAAAAATAGGTCGACTGAATAACAGGTAGAGTTCCAGGACCAAAGCAGAGAATCCTCACACATCGGCACACGTCCCTCCCTTGAACACACTTCTATTGTTTACCGTTTCCCTGTGTGAGGGCCACGCATGCAGACGGCGCTTCTCACCTTGACCCCGTACTTGACCTTCCCGGCGTAGTGTCTGATGATGAAGGCGGACAGGTAACAGGATCTTCTGACGGAGCAGAGCTACGATAACAAACCTTCCACACTGTGAAGCCGCTCAGCTGTGAGCTCTCCACCTCTCCATCTCTCCACCGAGCCAACGCCAGACTCATTTCACAACGCTCTCTCTCTCTCTCTCTCTCTCTCTCTCTCGTCCACAATGAGCGACTGTTGTGGATTTATATCACAGAGTCAAACAACAATATGCTGGGGCTCTTCCAGCACATGTGCTTCTTATCAGAGCTCAGCTGGGGGGGAGGGAGGGGGGGAGGGGGGCAGAGGTGTGGGGGGGGGGGGGGGGGGGGGGGGGGGGGGGGGGGGGGGGGGGGTTGAAGCGAGAGAATTAGATTTAACTGTAAAAATAGGTCGACTGAATAACAGGTAGAGCTCCAGGACCAAAGCAGAGAATCCTCACACATCGGCACACGTCCCTCCCTTGAACACACTTCTATTGTTTACCGTTTCCCTGTGTGAGGGCCACGCATGCAGACGGCGCTTCTCACCTTGACCCCGTACTTGACCTTCCCGGCGTAGTGTCTGATGATGAAGGCGGGCTCCATGACAGCGGGGAACTCGATGTAGCTGTTTCCTTCATGCTGACGCTTGAACTTGTCCAGCAAGGTCTGATTGGTCGCCTGAGGGAAACTGGAGCCACGGGGAATTCATCAGACTCGGGTTCAAAACACAGATCAGAATAAAGTCGTATTGTGCCTGTATGGTGTTTTGTTGACATGATGCGTAACGTGGAGGTGGAACAACCCGCAGTTCACACGGTGGCCACTTGAGGCTGCGAGTCAATCCCCACAGACGCCCGTGTTGCAATGGTTCAATTCAGAGGTGAATGAAACATAAAGTTTAAAGTCGGGTACAAACTGCTGAAGGACCTCCAGTGGATCTCAGCCCAGTGTTCAGAGCTCAGGTAGAACCAACACAGGTTCACACATTCATCTTGTTGTTTTCAACTTTGCTTTGTGGTTATTTTTCCCGTTGACCTCTGACCTCGGCTGCCTGTAACATTCCTACAGGCATGTTGCATATCATATGAACCTCGCCTCCCTGGAAGGGAGGGGGGGGGGCTGTTACTGTACAAATGAAGCCCACCACTCCACTCTGGTTCCTCTTATCCTGCAGTAACCTAATCCGTTCGTCCTGAGGCCCTGAGCCTCTGTGAGCTGCACTCACTGTGAAGGATGAAATGATGAAGTGTCACTCTCACTTCCTGTTTAGCATCCTTCCTGTTGACCCTGAGTCTACCACTCCTCCTCCTCCTCCTCCTCCTCCTCCCTTCACAAACACCATCTATTCCACTCGGCACTTCATTATTAGATCCAGATGAAGCCGCTCCATATGTGTAGTGGCGAGTACGATGACAGCCAACGTAGATATATATGGCCACCTGGCGTTACAGCGCCGGCTGTAATTGATGGAGGAGAGCGAGGCGGAGGCAGCGAGCTGACCTGCAGGATCAGCGTTTCACCAGAGACGGAGGGGAACAACGGAAACTTCACCAAAGTCCTCATGTGAAAGTCACATCCTGGCAGAGGAGCCATTATTATCAACTGCTGAGTCAGCAGTTTTCAACAGCTGGAGTGAAAACTGTCAGACAGCGTTGGGTGTTTGTAACATCGCAGAGTCAAACACGTTCATGTCCATCATTCTTTAACATGAGCTTCTGTAAACGAAGTTCAAATTTTATGTCTGTGCTGCTCAACATGCTTTTGTGATTTGGTCGGTTTTGACCTTTTGGACAGAATGTCCCTTTAACTTGATTCTGTGATTCTGTCTCTGACCCTGACTCTTTGTCCTCATGTGACATGCTCTGGCCTTTATGACTTCCTGCTTCACATCGTATGTGGTTATGTGCTTTTAAAGCAGGAGCGGCAGCAGGGGGCGTACTTGCACTCCTCGTCCAGCAGGTGGAACAGAGCGGTGGGTTTCTTGCTGATGAGGTTGATGCAGCCGCTGTTGTCGATGTAGTCGATATTATGCCAGGTGATGCCCTCTGACCTGTACTCCTCCTGCAGGGACACACACACACACACACACACACACACACACACACACAGATCAGTGAAGAGCTGAGCTGTAAGGGAACTATAAACACTGTGTCGTCAAAATGAGTAATAATGACTCGACACTTGACGTCGTGAAGCTTCTGACCTCACTTTTACAACAGAAACCATGTTGAAATGAATGAACAGATTATTATTATTATTATTATTATTATCCAGAATGAACAAACTCAGCACCTTTACTGCACCTTTAAACAAACGTCGGTCAGTGACACTTGTGTGCCCCTAGAGGCCAAAGGTAAGAATGACATCTTAACCCCTTGTATAAAACAGACCGCGGCAGACAGTACCAGTCCTACCAGCTGGTATGGAGAGCAAGTGATATACATGTGACGAGGCTGGAGCATGTTACATGTTACATGTTACATGTAACATGTAACATGTTACATGTTATATGTTCACATATGCAGAGCTCCTGTTGGACTCAGGCACAAAGTAAACAGGTCGCAGCTCAGTGTGAAGGCCTGCACCTCTGAGCTGATCACAGGGAGAAGAACATCAGAGCCATCCATCAGCAAAAAGTGATTCAAGTGCTAATGAGCTCACATGTTAAACACATGTGAGTTTATTATCAGGAGTTTCAGTAGATGAGAAGCAGAAGGAAACAAAAGGTTTTATTCCTCTGGGAAACTTGAAATGTTCCAGCAAACTGCCTCTCACATGATTCCCCATGTTTTGTGTAACGCTGTCGAACTGCTCCACAGAGGAACATAAACATTTTCATGGGCTTTGAAAGAAATGAATATGTTAAACCGAGGGGTGCGGAAAGGAGGGGGGGGGGGGGGGGGGGGGGGGGGGGGGGGGGGGGGGGGGGGGGGGGGGGGTTACAAAAACAAAACCATAAGGCCAAACCTTTGGAGGTCAGAGCTGAGCTGTGTAAAGTATATTTGAAAGATTTCCAGGAGAATTCAGATTCACAGTTCCAGGACACGGAGCAGAGCACATGAGGTCGAGCTTTTAAAAAAACAAAACAAAACAAAAAAAAACACTTTCTGCGTCATATATAAATGTTTTACTTTCACCTTGTTGGGACGACCCAGAGTCGGCAGCTCTGATGTTTCTTCATTTGGCTTCAAAGTGCTGATTCATGTTAAACCTCCTGACTGCTCTGGAAACTTACACCCAGAGGACAGTGACACAGCTGTCATGATTCTCTTTAGTGTACCCAATAAAACGGCTGCTGTGTGTGTGTGTGTGTGTGTGTGTGTGTGTGTGTGTGTGTGTGTGTGTGTGTGTGTGTGTGTGTGTGTGTGTGTGTGTGTGTGTGTGTGTACGGGACCTTTGGAGCCACTTGATTAAAGTTGGTTCTTGGCAGAGATGTGGAGGTTTGGAAACAGCCTGTGTTCACTGCTGCCATGTGCTTTACATCACTCACACTGAGCCTCAGGTCTCTTTGCTTCCATATGAAGTTATAAATGTGTTTATTGAGTCGGGAACAAGAACGTGTTGTTCTTTAATCAGTTTGAAGGGGAACTCCCGCAGGCGGAGCCATGAGAGAGACTCCAGTGCCACAGAGTGTGAAGATAAATGTTGACCTGACGGAGGTAAGGCTCATCACTTTATTTATTTTGAACTTTGCAAAACAGAAGCCGGAGAGAGATTCATCGGGGCGAGATCGTGACTTTTGACCAGGGCAGATCAAGGTCTTTAAAGGCCGCGCGTGTCGACGTCTCTGAAACTGAAGCGAAACAAAAAACGGCACGAACGGAAGTGAGGAGGCGTCAGAACGTGTGACACGTTTGATTTGATTCACAGCTCAAAGAGCTGAACACCAAACAAGTTCTGCACGAATGCTCTGCTTCAACTCCTCCTCCTCGTCATCATCATCTGAGGACTGACTCAGTCCATGTGGACATCTTTGTTGTGTCTGTGAGACGTGTCCATGAAGGCGTGTTGTGAGAGAGGGCGGGACGATGGCGTGCGGATGCGCACGAGCTCATCGGTGATGTCATCACACGCAGCTCCTCATATTTATGGAAACGGCTCCGGCCCTGTGACTCAGCCAGGGAGGGCCAGCACGCAGCCGTGCTGCCTCTCTCACGGTCTGTGGTCCAGCAGCAGGGGGCGCTCTGGCCGCCGCTGACGTCACTGTGGCGGTCAATTTGAATTTCACGCCTCAGAAGAGCCAGAGATTTCCAGTGTTTTCCTCAACGACCGACACAGTGGCTGGTTCTGGTAGTGGCGGAGAGCAGTAAAACACGAAGAGCATGTGAGCAGAGCGCGGTTACGGACGCGCTGGGGCAAATGAAACACAGGTACAGATGTAAAGAGTCAGGACCTAAATCAAATCTGGGAGCAATAACGGCTCTAAAACTTCCTGCCGCTCGGAGGCGAGCGGGGAGTTGTGTTACAGTGGATGGAGGCGGGGCCAGGATTTGTGGCTCCGCCTCCATCCATCCATCACCGCTCAGCATCTGTTCCCCGGCGTAACGCAGTGCAGTGTTTTACTGGCCGGAGGTGAGTTTGGCTGCGTGCCCTGCTGAGGAGGTGTGAGGCTGCAGCAGCAGAACCCCTCCGCTCCTCTACACTGACTGCAGGACCACACTCCATCACACCCCCCCCCCCCCCCCCCCCCCCCCCCCCCCACCCCACCCCCTCACCCCAAGCCCCCCCCCCCCTCTCCCCCCTCCCCCCGCCCCACCCTCCCCCTATCAGATGGAGGTAACCTGGGCCACATGTTGCTCCGATGCGTCCCGAGCTTCATGTGATACGGTGTTTGCCTAAGGCGGCAGCGGCGGCTGTCATCATCTGTTGTCTCACTTTCATACAGCATCGCTCACACAGGAGAGAATCCAGCAGCGTGGACATGGGGAGTGTAAACACACTCACACACACTCCCTCCATCCAGCTGAGAGCTGGAGCTGTTACTCTCTTATTTACTTTGGCTGATGCTCTGAGGATAAACACACACCGATGATAAGAGCTCCTGATTGGCTGCAGGGTGTGAAGTCAGTGTGTCTACGTTCAACGCACTGACAGTGAGCAGAGGTCCACACTTTGTCAACGACAGCCCTAAAAACATTATATTCATGTAAAATGTTATATAATGATGATTCGATGACTCAAAACTGAGCGAAGAACGAACCTTAGCTCGTACCCATCAGTACGACCATTTGGTCAATGTCCCAATTTATAACATGGGTGGGAGAGTAGTTATGACCAATACTACCAGCGGCCACCAGGGGGCAATCATAGCAGTCCGGGCAAGAAAAACTCCTGTGCAGGGATGGCAACCTGAATGAGGTGAAGTGTGGAACAACGTGTAGTTCGCAGAGTGGCCACTTGAGGCTCCATCCCCACAGTCTATGGTTATACACTCATGAGGGCACTGAAAGGAAGACTAGACATTTTAAATGGAAATTAAAGAATTTCGATTTTTACAGATTATTAGATTAATAACAAAACAAAGGAGGATTAATTCAAATCCCTGTTTTATCTTCCTAGATTAGTGTGCACAGGCTGATCTGAGGTCAGCAGCCACACACACACACACGCACGCGCACACGCGCACACACACACACACACACTTCTATTCAAACAAACACAAATCAGCAGAGATCTGGCAATCCTGGATTAGACAGCTACAGTGAGCGGCCTCAGAGGGGCCTCAGAGGGGCCTCAGAGGGGAGGGGCCTCAGAGGGGCCTCGGAGGGGAGGGGCCTGAGAGGGGCCTCGGAGGGGCCCCTGCTGCTCACCTCCACCTCAACTGTTGTCTTGTCAAACAAACTCAGAGCCAAAGACTTGAAGGGCCCCGGTGAGTTAAGGATAATAAACGTGAACGTGACTGATACGATACTGGGCATCGTCCTGTGAGGCCACAGTCACTTCAGCACTTTGACACTTATTAGCTGAACATAACACAGGAAGTCACCTTCTGTAAAAAGGGCCAATCAAAACACAGATGCCCATCGAGGAGCACCTGCTGTTGTCACACAGAGGAGATATCGCTGATTTCATACAAGTGTTTCATAGATTTACAATGAATCAAGTGAATTATTACTTTGAAGTAACTGTGCAGTGTTAACTTCATAATATAATATAAATATCATAATATTCTGTTCTCTTGTACTGTGGTGATACTTCAGAATCCGTCTTTAGTGAGTCCCTTTACATCAGGCTTTATGGGAGAATTTTAGATACAGTCACATCTATAGTTATGTGTATAGATATGTATGTTACATTTTTCAGTTACATTAATACAACTTGTATATTAGGACATTATATTTTGCTGTGTGTGTGTGTGTGTGTGTGTGTGTGTGTGTGTGTGTGGCCTGAGGTCTGACTGTCAGAGACAGATAACAGAACCATTAGCGTGGGCAGATCTGCAGATTGTGATCCCCATCGAGGGCTGGGGACATATTACTGCTCTTGTTTACTTAAGCCCCGCCCCTCTTTTTTCTTTTTAGCCTTCAGCTACAGCCCCGCCCCTGCTGACCTGCCGCGGCCAATCAGGGGGTCGGTTAGAGGGAGACGAGAGGTGACAACCGCTGTGACACACTCCGACTGAGTAAGATTCATTCTCTCTCTCTCTCTCTCTCTCTCTCTCTCACAGAATATTAAGTGGTCTGACAGTCAGCGTCTGAATAAATGAGCATAATGAATACATAATATGGCTGGTCAGGGATTAGTGGTTTAGTAATGGTCCTTTAGAGGGGTGTGTGGGTGTGTGTGTGTGTGTGTGGGAAAGGGGGGGGCATCATCACACACAAGAAAGGAAAAAGGAAAAAAAGGAAAGGAGAGGCGCAATGAAAACTGTACCTGTTCTAGTTTGAAGATGTGCTGGTTGAAGTAGTGCTGAAGTCGCTCGTTGGCGAAGTTGATGCAGAACTGTTCGAAGCTGTTGTTTTCATAATCCTCAAATCCAAAAATGTCCAGGACTCCGATGGAGAGGATCTGAAGGAAGAAGACACAGCTCACTTCCTGTTTCACAGGTTGTTATTGATCATAAACGTAATAAAAGAAGAAGGATCAGCTGACATCATCAGTAAATATGAACGATGCTTCATCTTCTCTCATTTGACTGAGCGTTTATAAAGCTGCTTCTTCACAGCATCACTTGACCCCTAGGTGTCAGTAAAACTCATGTTATCATTAATCATATTAACGAGCTGACACCGGATTTTCATTATGGGATGGACTGTAAACGCTGAGTCCAATTTCATTTACATTTATTCAACAGGGTTTTATTTCTCTCTGACGGGATGTCTCTTTTATTACACACACACACACACACACACACACACACACACACACACACACACAGGCTGCATGGATACGAAGTGATGTGCATATAAGAAAAATGACCTTGATAAAAAGTGCAACCTTATTGACCCTCCCAGAAACCTGCACAGATGACGTCAACACACACACACACACACACACACACACACACACACACGCAGACTGTAGGCGCAGTAGTGGGCCACAGGGAGTAAAATGAGCTACAGGGAACTTGATGCCATCTGCCCAATGTGTTACTGTCTCTCTCTCTCTCTCTCTCTCTCTCACACACACACACACACACGCACGCACGCACATAAAAAAGAGGGAGTGAGCCAGAGAATGTTCAGTGTTCTAATCCTTAAGATGCCCCCAGTGGATATGACTTGCCAGCTGCCACTCCCTCCACACACACACGCATGTACACATGCACACGTGCACACGTATGCACAACTCACTGCCCACAGGAGACGGGAAGTGAAATTTCCATTGTTCCTGTTTAAAGACAAAGTGAAACATTGTATATTCCAGTGACCTGTGTGAGAACATGGACTGACCTTTGACCTGTCCTCCAGGTCCTTGTTGTTGAGCAGAGCGTGGTTGGTCCTGAACACGATCCAGTCAAACAGAGCACTGTACAGAGACTTGGCCATGGAGTCCCTCACTGTGCCAGCCTACACACACACACACACACACACACACACACACACACACACGCAAAAACATTAGAACATTCCTAGTCATTAATTCTACATCAAAAACAAGGACCGATATTTTTCAATCTTGATCCTCTGAGGCCACGCCCCTCTGCTACTGAACCTCATCTTCCTCTGTGGGGACAGAACTGCTGCTTATTCCTTCATCGACAACTTCATCGTCTCACACACACATGAAACAAACACACACACACACGTCATATGATCGAAATCGGCCGATGTCAACAGATCACATCCCAACACATCCCAGAATAAACCCTGTTTCTGTGGATCTGGATGAAATGACGTGTGACGCGAGGAGAGAGAGGAGGAGAACTAAAGAAGCTGCTGACGCAAGGACTGACGGAGGTGAAGAGACCAGAGAGAGGAGGAGGGGGATGGATGTTGAGAAATGATCCTGTCGACAATCAATCAATCATCCGCTTTCAAGAGGAAGAGCTGGGATTAATAGTAGGAGTTTTCACCTCTGTCTGTTTGCATGAGACCAGGATGAGACCATGAAACCTGCTGCTAGGATCTGATGTAAGTCAGGACAGAACCTCTTATACATTACAAAACATCATAAGATAAATAAATAACAGCCTCACATTATGTAAAGATTATAAATATCCTTTGTAGGACACGGGGAACCTGATGAACCTCCACCGAAGGTCTGCGCAGAGCTCCGCCTGATGGGGCCACATGCTGCCAGGAGCCGCGACGGAGCAGAGGTCTGCATCATAAGACACGCCCCCTTTGCTCCTGCATTATTGATCCGCTGAGATATTTTCATCCAGCAGACCTGTGACATCCGTCTGACCACAAAGTTGTGTAAGACGGCAGAGAACCAAATACTTCTGCAGGAACTTGGGCTGCTGGTGGTAGTAGTGGTGGTGGTCGAGGTGGTAGTGGTGGTGGTGGTGGGGGTGGGATTGGCAGATCTTGTACAAACATTAGATTTGCTCAGTGAGCAGCCATTGTGTCTGTGTTTGCCATGTAATTCAATTATTCAGCACAATGGCAGCAGTTAGTCGGTGGGAGGGAGCGTGGCAGGGGTGGGAACATGGGCAGCCCACCCACCCACACCCACACACACACACACACACACACACACACACACACACACCTGACAACATGATGAGCAGAAGTTCATCACAGACGTTTGTAGTGTGTGACGCTCCACTTTGTTAAAGTGGGTCTGAGCTGGTGCTTGTGCTTTTTAAAGCTTCTGTCGTTTTCTCTCCCTCCATATTTAGACTTGATGAAAGATCTCCTCTCTGCTGACTCAGCGTTTCCCTGCGCTCAAGAATGACTCTCACTCTCACTGTGACTCAGGGTTCATCCAGGTGACCTGAGTCCAGCAGGTCACACATCGCTCCATCTCCTCCTGGTGGTTGAACACGTGTGTGTGTGTGTGTGTGTGTGTGTGTGTGTGTGTTTTCAGTCGTTCTCGTCCAAGTGAGAAAAACAGCGACATTCTTAAGCTTCTTTTTTCTTTTCTCCATTTTTGTCTGAAAACAGACGAGTCATAGATTCCACAGGTGGATTCAGCTCGGCGCCGTGGCCCCAGTCAGATAAGGCCAGAGCTGCACTTTGCTATTCTTGTGGTGTGTGTGTGTATGTGTGTGTGTGTGTGTGTGTGTGTGTGTGGGGGGGGGGAATGGTCAGTTGTCCTGCTGTCAGACTATCTATTGATCACTGCAATGTATTATTAAAAATACAAAAACAGTATCTTATTAATCATAACATATATTTTAACTGTCATGCCAGCATCAATGGGAGACAAGAAAAATATTGAAGTAGAGGACAATCTACTGTTACAGGCCGTTTCTCTCTTTGATAAAACATTTAGAAAATAAATATGTAGCGTTAAACCAATGTTGAATGTCAATATGTGAATTGTTGTCTTCATTATCCTAGAATGAGCTCCTAAACAGACCTATCAGGGTGAGGTCCTCTCTACGCAAACATGTGTAATTATTTACTGAATTCATTTAAGACGATCTGTGTGTGAGACAGAGACATAGAGACTCAGACTCTGATGAGGGATCTGGTCTCTGGCCTCTGTCCTGTATATTCCAGTGGAGGCTGCACATTCCTGGGACACGACCACATGACTGCAGGGATGGGGGGGTGGTAGTGGGAGCTTCCATTGTTGGGCCAAACTAAGCCAGAGATCAGACGGGGTGAGAGGAAGCGAGCAGAGTCACAGACTGTCTACAAGCAGCACTTCCTTCCTGAGACGGAGGAGAGAGCAACACGAGCCGCTGAATATTCATGCGTCCCGTCACAGGGGCCTGAGCAGAGCTGTCCTGGGGGGCCCTGGGGGGCGTGTCTCAGCACCGTGAGTCCACAGGGCCGAGTGGACACGGGTAAGTCCCACTGGCTCTGCGCTCGACAGGAAACAGGAAGCTGCAGAGGAAGAGACCCCTTTCAAAAGAGCCTCAGACAGAAGGGGGCGGATATCGGGGGGGGGGGGCAGGGGTACCACAACGGGGGGGGGGGGGGGGGGGGGGGGGGGTACCACAACAAAGTCCCCAAGCAGGCTCCAGGAGTTGTATACACACACACATACACACACACACACACACACACACACACACACACACACACACACACACAGTGGAATTGACGCCAGCTCCAGTTCAAAAGGTGCTATATGAATAAAGATTATTATTATTACGTCGTATCAAACGAGCGCGCGCGTGTGTGTGTGTGTGTGTGTGTGTGTGTGTGTGTGTGTGTTCCCAGTGTGATCACCTCAGCCAGTTTGTAGGGCACGATGAGCCTCTCGCCCACAGTCACGGTTTTCCTGGTGGTCAGCGCCTCCAGCAGCATCTCCTCCTTCACCTGAGGACAGAACACACACAGGGTCATCGTGTGGTGTGACAGCGCGGTTCCTCAGCGTGGCTCTGAAACTGCACGTCAGCATCGCGATACACGTTATAACGTAGCGCTGATAGATTCAGTCGATCCCACCTCTCACTCTGTCTGCTGAGCTGCAGCTCATTACCCCTCACACACTCCCCAAAGCCAAGATCAGCACACACACACACACACACACACACACAGCCTCCTTCTGCGTGGCCTTGAATGCGACTGAACCGGCTCCTCTGATGACAGGGGCCACGCTGAGGGACACACATGTCCCCGCACGCGTCCGCTACATCCACACGGATTATGGGAGTGGGTTCAACAGCTGCTATTATCAACACCACGTGTGTGTGTGTGTGTGTGTGTGGGGGGGCATAATCAGACTTCATTTCACACTGCCTGTTAATCCGCCCTCTAAGAGCAGAGCCTGTTCTGGTGTTTGGTCTTAAGCTGCAACATTTTTCTGTTTAAGTCACAGACACTAAAGCTACACACATGTGTATCAGCTGTGTCAGAGCGCAGTGGTTCTGCTCACAGATCAACTTTCAAAATAAAAGCACAGAAAGGATTGATTCGAGATGAAAAACAGAATCAAAGTCACTTTAAAGTGGCATGAAAGTCAACAATGTATCGATGGTGTTGCTATAGTAACTCAGGGTTTTGTGTGGCCCATTTAAAGATCAAAACCTGTAGTATACAATGCTTGTAGTACATTTGCCAATACAGTAGTAGTAGTAGGAGTAGTAGTAGAAGTAGTGAGTACAAGTCTGTGTTTAAGTGTTTCCCTGAATAACTATTTGATTAGATTAAGTCAGAACTCTGAGGCCTCAGTTTAACTCTGGGTTGTAGTATTATGGGATGGAGGACTGGCTTCACCTCAGACTGTGCGAGGGTTAAAGTACGGTATCAGTATCAGTTACAGTTGCAGTGCATTACAGTACCACAGTCCTGCTCACTGACGACGGGAGGAAAACAAAGCTGACAGCACCTACGACAGAACGTCTTGGCTCACGTCCCGACTCACATACTCCTGTCATGTTATTCTGAGTTTAAATCCCATCAACAGACTCCAGCTGTACTGGCTCTGTGTTCCGTCCCCTGACGCCTGTGTGGTTCAAACGGGAGTGTTTCTGGTTAGGGTCGAATCCCTCAGCTCTGCAGGTCAGAGGATCCAGTGTGGCAGACGTCCATCAGCTCTGTGAGCTCCGCCCCCTCCTCCTCCAGGTTCACGCCCACAGGAAACAGGAGGTCTGGGGCACTTTGTGTTTTCCATTCATGCATCAATCCACACGTGGTCACTTAGCAACACGTGTGTGCCAGGGTTTGTAGTCAGAGCACGTCTGAAATGTTTGACATGACGTTAAGAGAGGAAACGGATTCCAACTTCGCTTATTCACCCAAATTAGGGCCTGACTCAAAGCTGACTGTGCACTTTGCCGGAGCTTTACATGACTCATCAAAAACTGCATTAAGCAAAAAGTGTTTCCATTTAGCTGCTCCAGTCATGAAGAAGGTTTCATAATAAAACTCTGCGTCATGAATAAAACATACAGGCTAAGTGCGTTTGATGGCATCTGTCCATGTGTCTAAAGTGGAATAATTAAATTTTTTTATTTTATTTTAATGATCATTTGTGGGCACTTTCATTATCAATTGATTTGAAGTGAAGTACTTTCATGTGCTGATAGGTTCGATTCCCCGCTGGTTAAACTACATTCCTTCCTGGTTGTGTTTCATGAGGCAGCTTCAGTTTCCTTCCTCTTCTCGTCTGCTTTTCAAAAATGTTTCATACGTCCCTCAGGAGGAAAAGACCCCGCTGCCCCCCTCACACACACACGCGCGCACACACACACACACACACACACATACACACACACCAGTGTGGATGTTACAGCCATGACATCCCTGCTGTGCCATTGACAGGGGGCTCCACCCCACGTCCGTCACTGTTTGTGTCAGAGACGCGCCCAGAGAGGTGACACTTACGGGTGTGGCCTCATGAGTGACAGCTCCATGGGCCCACCCCAGCTTTCCTTGTGCTCCTCCTCTTTGCCTGGTTTTGGATGAACCAGGAAGTGGGAGGAGTTTGGCAACACTTTTTCCCATGAGGGAAAAACACAGGGACAGAGCCTCCACACAAACAGAGTGAAGCACCTCTTACCTCTTCCACTGTCACCACAAGCTGTGACTGGGACCGAGAGCTGAGAGCTGAGAGCTTCTCCACACGTCTGTTCCGTCACATCCACACGTGGGAGGTGAAGTTCGGTTTATAACAAATACAAAGTTTTTTTTTTGAAGTCCATCGAGTCTGAGGCGTCTCCAGTGAGCACGCGCTGAATGACGGGTGGAGGTCAGCAGGATGAAAGGTCCAGGTGAAACCTGGATTCTGTATTTACAGTCGCTTCGCTCTTTATAAACATAAGAACAGATCACTCCACTCACCTCCAGCAGCTCAGAGACGATGGGCAGGACCTCTGGGTTGCAGATGTCGATGGAGTCGTCCCTGTAGGTCTTCTTCTTGTAGCGGATGTTGCCCAGGTGGAGGATGGCCGACAGAAGTGAGAAGATCCTGATGAAGGAGAAGACAGACACGCTCATGGCCTCTGCCTTTGTCGTTGCTCTCTGTGGAATGCTGACTCAGCTGTTGTGCAGTAACACATTTAGTCCTAGGTTGTAAACAACAGGAGTGAATGCTGCAGGGGTCACAGGGGGG
>JAFBJT010012745.1:0-18082 GCA_016785325.1 Chascanopsetta lugubris | reverse complement strand
TCCAAGCCCCCCCAAAAACAAAAAAAACACAACCCCCCCCCCCCCCCCCCCCCCCCCCCCCCCCCCCCCCACCCTTTAACAACCCCCCCCCAACCCCCCCACCCCCCCTCCCCGTAGGCTCCCAGCTCTCTTCTGGATGCTCTGGAGCAGCATCTAGCCTCTTTGGAGGGCAGGAAGCTCAAGGACCTCTCCACGGCCAGCAGGTACAGTCACATCAGATCTGCCGATGGCATTTCAAATTCTATAGTACGACTCCGACCACTACTGCCGACAGTTATACATCTCGTACTCCTGCGCTTGTGGTTTATGGTTTGACCAATCAGGTTTGAGCAGCCTGCAGGTAAACAAACAGTCCAAGTAAAGAGCGAAATAGGCAAAATAGCGGTTAAAAGGTCAAGCAGAATGATCTAGCAGAAATTATTTCTATTTCTGCTCTACCATTGAAATATAAAAGAATGATAACAACGTTTTTTATGAGCTTAGAATGATCTGAATATATGGATCGTTGTTTCCGTTACTTGAGAGTGAGCCCGTCACACACACCTTTTGAGTTTGAATGATAACTGATGACTTCATACTCGGGGGGGCGGGGGAGGGTGAGGTGAGATGTGCCGCTGCAATATGCTTCTTCGCCACTGTATCCAACACACTGCACCTTTAATGGAGATAAGCCAAGATGTCATCAGGCGATGATAGAATTGACTGCGTTAACTACTCTCACTGTCAGTGACAGAAGATGATGCAACCTCAAGCCCGAAATCAGAGATAGGGTCATAGTCAAAGGACAGTGAGTGGATTCCCTGACTGATGCACATTTAAGTGTAACCCTCCTGTGTTGGGATTCATCATCTGGGGACAGGGGGATTTTTGCTGTAAATTTGAGGCCATTTAATATTTGTTGATTCCTCTCTAACCGAAGCCAACACTGTTATCCCTGCAGCCTCGCGCACCAAAGAGAAGCAAATCAATATGTATTAAATGGATTACCGTATAATTTTGTAAAGACGTTCATGGTTCACACAGGGCCAATCCTCCTGAGTGTGTCGACTGCCAGTTCCTCTCTCTAATGCCACCGTGAGGCTCAGATTTATGTCAGTAGATCCAGTGGAAAGCCTCCAATTCACTTTAGTGCAAACCCTCATGGTTTTCTTTCCTGGGTGAACTGAAACGATCCCCTGACGTTTCATTCTGTGCAGCGATAAAGTGAAAAACCGTGCGTGGATTTAATTCATCAGACAGTTGAGGAGCCTCGCTAAATGCAGCTGGAGCTCGTAAAAATAAAGTTAAGGATTATAAAGCGCAGCTCAATAAAAAAAAAAAAAAAGAGCCACGACAAACTTAAAAGTCCTGCAGGCTATGCAAAAATTCATGTTTGTGTGTGTGTGTGTGTGTGTGTGTGTGTGTGTGTGTGTGTCTCTCCACACAAAGATCCAGCACCTTGTCCAGTGCAGTGTCGTCTCTCTCCAGCACTGGGATCTCTCTCAGCCGCATGGACGACAAGACGGAGGACAACAGACTGCAGCAACACAAGGCGAGACATCTGCAACACATCCACACATGTACAGGGGAGATTAGGACAGTGAATACTACATGTACACTGCAGTACTTAACAAAGCCCAGTGATTATTCCCAGGGTGCTCATACACGTACACACACACACACACACACACACACAGATTGTGTGTGAGGAAAATAGAGGAGCACAAGCTGTATGTCATCGTCTGCGCTGTTGTTAAAGCGGAGTGAACAAGTACATTAATCCTGCAGCACAGTGGAGCACAATGTGTGTCTGGGGCTGTTTGTCCACAGAGCTGCAGAGAACACAGACACGGAGTCACTATCGAAATAAATCCCTTCTGCAGTGTTTTTTTTTTTTTTTCAAAGAAGGAAACATCAAATGTCTGGCTTCTCTTTTCAAAAGCACAGGGAATGGAGATACCTGATGTTTATGAAATGAGGGATAACACGCGCCTTCCCCCCGAGAACAGGCTGAACCATTTACCTTTGGGTTCGCAGGAGGACGGTCACAAGGTGCTGGACATGCAGACGCCCAACGCCTCACCCAGCACGCAGTCAGTGGGAAGTGCCAACAGCAGCGGGGGGGCCACAGATCTCTTCTCCAACTCGCCCATCGTACCTGTCAACAACCAGTGAGCAAATATAAATATATGCTTGAATACGTTCTGATGTGAAGATGGTGCGCCCCCTACTGTTTCAGCAGTGTCATCGCAAAACAAGATGACATGCACAACGATGTATGTAGGCCAGACTTTATGCATAGGCTACGGGAGTAGAGTTGGAAAGCCCCCTGTGTGTTTCCGCACATGTGGCTAAGGTGCGTTTCCTCCATTGACCTTTAGACTCGTGCACTAACTGTTTTGGATGGTCACCGATCACAGTCACCGTCTCCTCAATTTGAGCACTTTGAAGTCAAACTGATCAGATTTGAAAGGTCGACGGCAACTCTGACCTCTGGGTCACCTGATATGAAATCAGTGTCAAACTGCACTGATTGGGGGGAAAAAAGGTACCACCACAGGACAATAGCAGGAGTTATTGTAGTGCTTCGACAAGAGACCCAGCGTCTGTCTGTCGCTGTAAATCACATTTTTAAAAAAATATTTCCTCCACATACATAATGTGTGTTTTCTTTCCTGTAGTGTGCCAAACCTGACCAGTGAGCTGTTCACCCTCCAGCCAAACTTCACCCCCATCCAGACCACACACACTGTGCCCAACAACAATGCCTGGGGAGGTAAGACTGCACACACGCACACACACACACACACACACACACACACACACACACACGTCATAGAGCTGGATAAGCTGCGACACTGAGTTGCTTCATGCTTCTGACTCACTCCCCCTCTTTCCTCCTTTGCGCATTAACCTCTGTGATGTCAGGTGACCTTCTGAAGCCAGCCCCGCCCACTCATATCCACAGCCCAGGGGTCCCACTGCACTCTGGAAAGATGCTGCCCAGTGATTTAGATTCTTCATTAGCAAACCTTGTCGGAAGTGAGTGCATTGTATCTCTTCAACACGCCGGTTCGCCAGTTTCTGTTATTCCTCTCTGCCTCGTGCATGTGTTGTTTGCTTTCAGCTGATGTTTGTTTTTGTTTTCCCTCTCGCAGACCTGCAGTTTGGGGGGACGCCAGCGAAAAAGTGAGTGGGTTTTCATAACAACTCAACCTGAGGCCCTGAGCTAAACATCTGCTGTCTGTTTAATTCCACCACTGTTCAATCTCCCATATGAGTCATGATTTACAGTGACTTTATTCTGTGTGTGTGTGTGTGTGTGTGTGTGTGTGTGTGTGTGTGTGTGTATCAGGCCGGAGCTCCAGTGGAGTCACTTGGTGGAGAAGAAGCCAACAGGGGGAAGTAGCTGGCAGTCAAAGACCATGTGCACCAGCACCAACTGGGCTCACACCACCCATCCCATGGCACCTGCCCCCATGCCCGTCCCTCAGATGGTAAAGAAAAGGCGACGCCCACCCGCACAAACACGTGGTGACGTCCCATCTCTCGAGAAAATGCGATGTTGCATCCTGAAGTTGTGAAATGTAACTCAGTGACACATTCAGGTCTCGGTAGAAGCTTCCAGACACGTCTTCATCCTTTGTGCTCCCCTCTAATTATCCACACGTCTCTTCCATTCAGTCTGTTTTCATCTTTTCATTTTCGACTGATTGACCCCTCAACTCAAACCAGTCATTTGTCGGCCAAATGGATCGGAAAGGCGGCGGCGCGGCTTGAATAGAAAATAGAAAAGTGACTGAAAGGAACAGTTTAAACTCTGGTTAATGTTTGACTGTTTGAAGATTGTTTGGCGCAGACTTGAATTAAATACTCCATTTCTCTCCCCCCCCCCCCCCCCCCCCCCCCCCCCCCCCCCTTTTCCACAGAATGGGATGATCTATACTGGCTATGTAAGTACCTTTATCGCATGACCCGTATCTGCCTTTCCCTGTGTTGCGGTAGCAACGCGCCTCCCATCAAAAGCCAGTGACAGCTGAGAAATAAAAAGTCCTGAGGCCGACAGTGTCGCAGTTGTGTTTGTAATATCAGGTGTGTGTGAAACAAAGGTGACAAAGCGCTCTGCTGTTTGTCCGTGCAGGCTCCAGCACCAGTGGCTTTTCCTATGACGACACCCCAAGTGCCTGTGTATGGAATGGTAAAGGACAACCTCCTACAGTCTAATCTCTCATTTATGCACCACAGGCACTAATCTCGTTCCACATGATCCCGTTTGCTCCCCCGCCCATTTTCCCCCCCTCCTCCACCCGCTCTCTCACCTGTCGTCTCGCCAGCTCCCTCCTCAGATGAGTCATCAGATGGGGGGCGTTCCCATGATGCCCCCTCAGCCTGTCATGTACAACCAGCCGGTCCTGAGACCTACCAATCCCTTTGGACCTATTCCGGGGACACAGGTAACGCAAAGATGCGCGTACAACATGTTAGTTGATATGTAGTTATATTAAAGGTACAGTGAAAAGGATTGAGATGAATGTCCCAATTTCTAATGGCAGAGTTAAAGTAATGATACTGATATTTTCAAGAACTTACCGTATATCACACAAATATATCACTAAATGCTACACATTGGAGCAATTGGCAAATACACGCTTTGAAAATCCATTCCTGAGCTTGCAGTATGAATGTAGCTTACATATTAAATGTGAAAAATATATTTCTTTGCGGCGGAGTCATCAGGGATGGCACAGCAGTTGACAGTTGACCTGTAAAAGCTAAAAATAGAGACAAATGAGACAATAGCTGAGTGAAAGTGATATCTCCATTTACGTTGGATTTCAAGGCTTCGTCTCATTAAATCCCTGCTTAACTCCCAATATACATGTACTAACCTTACCCCCACGTTTCTTCACAATGCTACAAAAATACATGGCGGTGCGGAGATCTTTTTATTCATGTCTTTGACGACCAATTAAAAAAACACAAAGGCATGGCAACAACTAGTTACTATGCCCCATGTACATGTCTTCTGAAATAATTGACGCTTTCAAAGTGACATGTATTGATTGATAAATAACAGTGGCTGTGGAGTCGTGGACTCCCTGTGGATACAGGATGAAACACATTTCTTGGAAAATGTAAAATTGATCACCAAGCATGAATGGTTTTCCACTGTGAGTCACTGCAGCCACAAGAATGAACAATTAAGATGTATTTTGACCATTTATTCAAAACACAATGGAGCTATATAATTGCTGACTGGGGTTTATACCCCAGAGAGGCTGTTTTTTTCAGTACCGCGGCAGGTAATATGCTTGTCAATAGATGCCTGAGCACTTGATGAGGTGTTTTGTTGAACTAAATTGCTTTCTATTCTCACTCTGTCCTCTGCAGATGCACTTCATGTAGGGATGATGTTGTAACCATGGCAGCAAAGCTGAGAGAGAGAGAGAAGAGAGAGAGAGAGAGACGAGAGAAAGAGAGAAAAGAGAGAGAGAGAGGGAGAGAGAGAGAGAGAGCGAAAGAGAGAGAGAAGGCGTGAGGAAAGAGATGGAGGCAAAGAGTCAAAGAAAACAAATCCAGAACCAAATCCCAGCGCAGGAGGAAGGAAGACAAAGGCAGAGAGGGGGGAAAGAGAGGGAGTGGAAGAGGAAGAAAGAGAGAGCACCAGAGGACGGATCAAGGATGAAATGCTGATCTCTCTTTCTATGTCGCCTGACCCTCTAATCTCCTCTCCTCTCTCCGTGTGGCTACTGATCTCTCTGCCTTTGAATCTATATCGCCGGGGGCGCCAGAGGCCCCGCGTCCGTCCTACTCATCCTCCGTTTGATTGGCCGGTTCAGACGGCGAATACGACCGGTGATGACGCTACAAGTACTGACAGCTCTGTGGAAGTGCAGACGCTCATCAGGCCACTTCCTGACCTCCTCATCCAGATAATTTTGTGTATTCAAAACTAACCCACTCTCCTCCTCCATCCCACCGCCGAATCAAAGCCAGAGGACGAGCGTCTCTTTCTCTGATTGGATCATTCGCTGGCACTTTACTCAATGTGAACTTTGCCAAGGGTGTGTGTGTCCGTGTGGGTGACTTTAGCATCTTGTTCAGATTGGTTCCCAGGTTGCGTGTCATCCATCACCTGATGTCAGAAGTAGTCAATGTGAATGCGAGCGCGTGCGTGCGTCCCTTTTTCTACATTTCAGTGTGCTGTATCGACATCAACGTTTGAGTCTTTTTATGACCTCGATTTGTTCTTAATTGCCAACTTCACGTTAAGAATATGGAGGGATCATTTGTGGGCACGTTTGTGTGTTGAGTGTGTATAAGTGTGTGTGTGTAGGTGGGCGTAGCTGTGTAGGGTAAGTACTGTATGTTTCTCTTTTTGGTACCTGATGTCATGACTGTGTTGCCAGGTACCAATGTGTTACTGCACTGGAACTAACTGATGAAAGCACTGAGCCACAGCCAGGCGTCATATTTGGATGTAAACAAACCTCTTACACTAACTTACTATTTGGGGAACGTGCTGTACACTGTATTTTGTTCCCCCCCCCCCTCCCCCTCCCTCCTCTACAGCTGTGCAATATCATGCAACCTTGTTAGCGTCTTTTTTCACTATCTGTAGCTTGTTTAGAGTTTCCTGATGTAGTGTTGTACCCCTTGTGTGTCCACATCAGGTTTCTGTACAGAATGCTGTCTTTGTTTTTGTTTTGTTTTTTTAACTCGATCTGTTGAACCCGTACTTCTCTAAAAGTAGTGAAAAATGCACTGAGAGCCAGAAACACACGTGACTGGATAGTCGAAAGGAGACGATTCCAAGTCTTGCCAATCAGAAAAGGTCTCTCAATTGTATGATGTCCTCCCTGTCCTGAGCATTTGTCCTGTCCAATGTTAGTCTCGACAAAGTCCAGAAAACTAGGAAGGGGTAATCAGGGCAGCAGATGTTTCCACTCCACTCGGAAGGATAAAAGAATTTGCCAGCACAGAAGTTTGTGAACGTAGTGTTAACATTTGAGGACAGGGTTGTTAAAGGTCAGGTGACAAATGAAGACCAGGCTGTTGAAAAGCAACAGAGGGAATCGTCTGCCGGTCGCAACCTTAGTAAGTCTACAGTGACGACAGAGATTAATGTAGACAGCCAGAGGCGGGGAGGCTTTAATGAGTCATTTAACGTTAATGTGGCTGTTCTCGCGGATCCAAGGTCAAGTTAGACCCACAGACAGACGATATATACATAAACTTATATATAGCACAAACCTTCAAAGAGGGAACAATGCTCTGCTGCACAAAAACCTAAATCATTGCTGGGATGTACAGTTGAAAGGGGCAATAATTGACTTGGGAATGAGGTCATTTTCTATTGATTGTGTCTGTTCTATGTACATGTACTGTCGGTGTGTTTGTGTGCACATGCCTTCCCATAGAGATAAACAGGGTCATGTTCCTCAGTTGGAGACAAGGGGTCTCTGGCGAGCTGGTAGCGTGTACTAACTTAGCGATGAGTGCTATTGTGACCGTGTCTCAGTCTGTACAAGACCACATCAAGTCGAGGTGGTTCAAGGATCACTGATCCATGGAAAGGAAATGCAAAAGGAAAAGGCCAGACTCGACAGATCTGCGATCTCCAAGTGAGTCCGAGGCGGATCTCTTCAGCTGGATCTGCGCAGGGTGGTGATTTCTAACAAAGCCGACAGAGATGTGTGCCATGCGGGTGATTCATCCTTGAAATACAAGACCTGGATTGTTGACAAAGATTCTCCCTCCGTTTCTTGAAGCTACAACTTCTACCAGCAGGGGGACTTGTGTTCGAAATCGTCACCATGCACGCAGATATTCTCTTGAGGTTCTGAATAAGCCAACGCTGACATTTGGATTTCTCCTTTGGAAAAATTGTTGATTCACTCCCTCCCGCTCCATTACTCCTCGTTCCAGTGGTTTGTCTTTCTCCGTCAGCTGAATGCTCTTTTCATCGTGCACTTCAATCCCACGACGCAGCTCGATTCATCGTGGGCCAACCTCTGACTGTTAGTGTCCTCTGTATATAGGCAATGCCGTTCATGTGTTTTTAGACGTGCTCTCTCTGTAAAGTGATCGAAGCCCCATTGGATGACGTTACTGTATGTGGGACAATTTATTGCTGTATCCGTGTTTGAATGGTTGTATTTTGAAGGTGTCATCATCCAGGGATGGGTACGGGTGGGCAGGGGTTGATGTTTGTGATGTTTGTGTCCATCTCGAGGAGGAAGGGGTTGGGGTTTTGGGGCGGGGGTCAAGGGTATATTATCACAACTGGTCTATACCAAGAGTGTCTTCATCGAGGAAGTGGACAGGACAGGGTCTGTCCTCTTCGAAACAGGAACATTTTTTTGCACCAAAGTCATCATCAAAGCGCAGCTTCTTCTTATTCAAGGTCACAACGGATGGATGATATCAGAACTCAAAAGGATTTAATTTTGTTCTTTTCTTTTCAGAGACAAAGAGACCTGTCTTTTTTGCATGATTAAGTGTTGTCTTTTTATTGGCTTGTGTGCCCGGTAAAAGCATGACCATTGTGTGAACTCTCACTTACCGGTGTGTCTGGACAAAACGTTAAGGAAATTTCTCCATGAGATTTTTTTACTTACCTCTTGACATGAACATTGACATTCATAATCAAAAGTTTTACAATGTAGGGTCTGTAACTCGTTTGAAGGCCGTCTCGCATGCAGAAATGCAACTTGCAAGTAACCCATCAAACTTCAAACTGTTACCACACCTGCATCTTTGTAAAACGCCATGGATGTCAATGCCAGTTATCACCTAGCTAGCTAGACATTGCAGTCTTGTAAAATTGCTCTTTATTAAAGCATTGCTATTTTCAATACTTGTGTTTGAATGCTCACTCCTTCTTCATTCTACGCCAGCGGCATCATGGGAGGTTGTGATTGAAAGTCTAAGTACTGTATCTATGTGTTTGGTCTAGTCCACATTGTGTGGTGTTTCTCAGTGTCTGCAGTCTTGTCCTGTCTGTTGCCATCTACTGGACTTTAAACTCTTACAAGTCAAGTGGTTTGGATTCACCTGAGGCTCAATATTTTTTTTGAGACAGTTCCAGCAACCCAGGCCAGAATGTGTACAGGCCGGGACAAGGCGTTTTCAGATGGAAGAAAGCCACCATCTGTCGGTCAGGTCCCTGTGCACTATATTTTTGTAGCCATGGTTTATTTATCAAGAAATATTACCCTTAATAACCTTTCCTTACTTTTCCTCTACCCTGCTAAAACAACACGAGACACCGCTGAATCACTTAATCGCCAAATAACAGTCATGGTATTTAATTTTGGGTGGATTCAGCAGTTTGAAATAAAACCTGCTTGAAAGATGCAACTGAAAAAAATAGTTTTTCTTACGTTAAATTGACATAGATTACAAAGTCAATCAATGTCATGGTATCTCAGAAGTACAAATGCACCATGGTAGTTGGGACCCCAGACATTTCATCTCTCATCCAAGAGGCTGCTGTAATCCATGAGGAGCTTCTTGGATGATATGGTCCTCAAGAAGCTTGCCTTTGTACACTTCAGTACAATTTCTATGGATTTCTAAAAATCCATTGAAATAGTCTGAGGACACCGAATTTCTGCATGTACTCAATAAAAACAAGGAAATGAGATTGACTAAATTCAAGAGGTACTTACCACAGTATGTAGCTTGAAGTGTTGCTGCCTTGTGTCCTCCCTTGTGGCTCGATGCAAGACCCTTCAAAATGGTCATCTACGGATTCAAGTATCTGTGGACACTCAACAGGGATGCTTACAAAACAAGATATTTGTATTCATTAAATGGAGGCTACTTCATTATCCTATCTGGCAGCTAGAAACCAACACCGCTGATGTCTAACCAGTTTTTCACACCACCCTTTGTCCATTCAGGTGCAGAGACATACATATTACCTCAGTACAGTAACATACCATATTCTTCACACATCACAGCATTAGAGTAGCATCTATCTGTAAAATGTCTGTCCTTGTTGAATTCTTGCTAGCAGGAAGTGAGGTTCCATACCTTCAATTTCTTCTTATGTTCTTCTTTTGTAAATCTAAGTAATTTAAATTGCCATCAGGTTTGAATGATCAGATTTATTTTTTTTATTTTAAGAGCATAGGTTGATGTTTTTGGAATAAAATGGAATAAAATGTCATCTGATGCTGAGCTTGAAAAGAGTCATTTGATGCCTCCTCCACATACACACAAAAACTTGATCACAGTGGGTAACAACATACCGATTCATGCTTGTTCTATTCCATGGGGGAAACTCTAAAGTTTAAATATTCACAGATAGAAGGAAAAAGTTCAGATGAAAGTCATTTATTGATAATTAAGCATGTCAAAGAACATAGAACATAATGTAATTTAAAACAAAATGATAATATTTGTGTTCATTGTCATTCATACAAGTTGAATGTGGCATCAAAAATCATCTTTTTTTGTGAGGGGGGAAGGGGGGTGTCGTTGAACCAGCAATCGATCCTGAGCCAGGTTATTCAACTCTGAAATTGAGGGCCTACAGACGTGCTCTTAAGCAAGGCACTTAACCCCAAAGTGGCCCCAGGGGTACACGTTTACAAAGACTAAAACAATGCATCCTACCTACATGTCCCATGTTCAGCTCTGGATGTGATTGCCAGGTAACTGTTGAATGACAGGCCATCAGAAATGGTAGAGATGTGCTAACCACCATGTGCCTGCTTCAGATTTAGACTTTACAATGGCCTGCGTGTCCTCAAAAGTTGATGTCTGAAAGGTTGGTTACGTTGGGAGCTGGAATGTATGAGCAGAGAATGCCTGGGGGGTGTGGGGGGGACGGGGACGTGGGGCAAATGTAATCAGGGAATCAAAAGGGAGGACAAAAATAGATCACCAATCCAAAAAGAAAAAAGAAAAAAAAAGATCTGGGCTCCATTTCAAAAAATCTGAAATCCCTGACAACAGATCAGGAATAAAAATGTGGGGAAAAGGTGTGTGTGTGCGTGTGTACATGTATGTGTGTTTTATGAGTATCTATATATATGTATGTTTCAGGGAGGGGCAGGAGTGTGTGATCTGAGTGTTTACCTTAGCGGGGGGACACCCCATCGTCCACAGCAGTTTCAGGCCTAACGCTGCTGTTTTCCCCATCCCACGCTACAGCTGCGTGTGGCGTACGTCCAGGGCAAGGGCTCAGTTTGGCTCCCTCCCACTCTAGCTGCAATAATCAGCAAGAGGAAGAAGGTGGCTGGAGCAGCAGCAACAACAAGGCATGCAACTAACAGTTCACATGGAGAAGGTGGAATTATTGAGAGAGCTATCTGTCACTTAAACCTAACGTAGCACTATAAGTTCTGGTGGCAAATAAGAAACAGGATGAGTGTGTGGTACAATCATGAACGGGACTATTGTCAGTCATAAGAATAAATTCAGGTGCGTTGTGGTGTGCGATTTATCTGCTTTAAATGAATCAATGAACATAAATACGGTGTACGCGTGAATATAACAGCGCTCTAGGTGTGATGTGGATGCAGACAGAAGGTGATGTTAGCCATGTGTTTCTGTTGAGATAGGAAGAGGAAAAAGGAAAGGTCACGACCCCTCTCACTGATGCTCGGGAAAATCAGCGGCTCAAACCAATCAGCCGACTTTGTCACCTCATAACCAATCAGCAAAGAGCCCTGCGCTGTGCACATCACCAACAAACTACTTCTCTGCTTTGATACACAACTTGCATATCCGCTCAATGATTTTTTCCTACACTTTCTAGAACCCGCATTTGTCTGATTTTACGAGAATTCCGTTCACACGCTTCTACACGGCAGACTATTCACCGCACACGCAACAAAGAATGACAGAATTTCTTTACAGCAAATACATAGGCGGCCCTTAATGTACACAGACTGGTTTAACAACTGTCATCTCATCTACACACCATCTTTAACATTTTTAAGAAGAAACACAATCACTTCTTGTTCGTATGAGCAGTCAAAATTCTTACCAAATGTTGGTTGAAATTACTTTCTCAGTTAAAAATATTTACACAAGTAGCAAATTGTACATTATCTGGTATGAAAACTAGCTATACGTTCCCTGTAAATCACAAGTAGTTTCATAAGCCGTCGACAACTGATGAGAGAAACCAAAAACAACTTGGAAATGTTTGTTTCTATAAAGCTGATGTACATTTTCATATTATCGACCAAATAATCTTTGAAACCTTTTTTTCTGGCAAGTCAAATAAGTACATATAAAACCAACAAAATCTCCAAGCTGGGGTCTTGGTTTCTTCCTGGTATCAAAATTTAAAGTTAGATGCAGAAGTACTTTACTTGTTTCTGATGCTCCAACAGGTATTAAAGACAAAACTGAAATCATGGGAAGAAATGAGGGCAAGATTCCATTCTCTGACGCTGCTGACCTTTGACCAAAGACTAACTGGAAGTATCTGAGTTTTTGCAAACTTTGAGAAACTCTTGAGGGCCTAGGCTAGCTACGGGGGAAAACACAAGAAAAAGACCACAAATGCTCAGAGGACATCCTTGAGTGAAAATGCCTATCATCAAAGCTTTTGTGTACCTATCCAAACCATGAAATCTCGAGCATGCACAGTCAGACCGACATTTGCCTTACGTTAACCTCCCACTGTTAAATGGGATGACTGAGGACAAAAGGCCCTACACCCTGAAATCAGTCCAGCTCAACAAAAGAAAGTCACAGCAGGTAAACACAAATCACCTCATGGTTAAGTCAAGTCCGCTGCAAAATGATCTGATTCCAACCACAACTTCATTTGTGGAATGAAAGGATTTTTACCACCTTTAAAACCAACAAATCAAAAAAGCTCCAAAAATAACACAAGCTCCTACCTCTGTAGCTGAAAAACACCTGTCGGCGCAGGGAAAACGGCCTGAAAACATACTCGTACCACAACCTGGTCACTTCTCAATGTTTGCTAGGAGACCGTTGTTCATAGGAAGGCTAAAAATGATGAAATGTTTCCTGTTTCATGTCTGAATGTACAAGCCTGACTTTACAATGGCCGAGTCAGAATGGAACCTAAAGGACTCTTACATACTCTACAAAGGGAGAGTGCTCTGACTCAAATATCAACATTTGACTTTGGTCAAGGTGTATGGACCTACACATAGTTAAATCTATGTTACTCCAAAAGAAGTTGGAACAAAAGGAAGAGATTGTTTTGACCTGGTATCTCTGTTGAATCAAATATTACCCCTGATAAAATCGGTGACACAGCAGTATATTTAATTTTCTACACATGATGCATTTGACATGTTTCATTTTTAACATTGTAGTATGCAACATCAATTTGTGTGCGATTTCTGTCTATGTAGAGTATGTAAAAGGCCTCAATCAAGCTAAATCTATGGAATCCAACCCTGCTGTAACTCAACCAAAGAGACTATAAGACTATTCATTCTCCACAATGGGCCAGCTGTACCTCCATATCATCCAGCCAAAAACTCATGTTTGAAAAAGTTCCTTTATCAGCTGTCCTGATCATCTCCATGTGTGTCCAATTGCCACGTCATCATCCCCGCCTTAACAGCCCTGGACTGGCAAGTTAAAGACTGGTTAAAACATACAAAAGGGGAGATGCTTCATATTTAAAGCACATTCAAATTACAACCCTTCTCTGGTTTTCCTCTTTGAACTATCCCTTATGTAAATACATAAGCACACGCACTCACTCACACATACAGACAGACACACACAGACACACACACACAGATCTGCAGTGTGGAAGGAGTGTGCTGGGGATGGGACTATCGATAAGGGGGTTCTGGCGTGTGGTAAGGGTAATCATGGCGCTGGGGCATGGATTGCCCGTGTGCGGCTGTCTGCTCATACGGTGTGGATCCGGAGTAGCTTCCCGCCGCTGCGTAAGCTCCCGATGAATCATATGCTCCGTAGCCTGCAGATGCGCCATAGCCTGCCGAGGTGTCGTAGCTTCCAGATGAGGTGTCGTAGCTCCCTGACGAGGCATCATAGGTTCCCGGGGCGCCGTACGTTCCAGGTGGCGGGTAGGCTCCAGATGCATAGGTTGGGGGTGCTGAGTATGTCCCTGGTGGAGCAGGGTTTGGGTTGGATGCCTGTGTCTGTGAGGTGGCTGGTGGAGGTGGAGGAGGTGGGGGAGGAGGATTGGTGTAGGCATACTGGAGGTACTGGTACTGTTGCTGGTACTGTTGATACTGTTGATATTGATGCAGTTGCTGGTAGTACTCTGTGTAAGACCTGGAGTGGATGGCATTGGTGAAAAGGTAAGGAGGGAGGATAAGAGCGACATGTTAACTTTTAATAAATCAGCGAATTTTGAAATTGTTGCACAATTAACTATTGTGGTTACACATTAACATAGAAACAGGTTTGTGACATTACAAACGACACAACACAGTACTTTCTTCTGTCATTGTCCAAAAACAACAAAAACACATTGTATACCTAGCAACGGGATCCGAGCCTTCAGTTGGTGAGGTGCCAGGTGGGGCTTCCTCTGCAACTCCTGGTGGCGTCGGCAGCAGGGCGCGTCGTTTGCTTCGCATTTGAGCAAAGGAGCCCGGAACAGGGTCAGGAAGGAGAGGGGCTCGATTCCCTCTGATTGGGCTGCGGTCACGTTCGTTTTCTGTAGCCGCTGCTGCTGCGGCTGCTTTTTTACCAGATTGCTGCTCTGCCAGGACCTTGTTAGTACATTCATAAAGCAAGTACAAATTTGTTATCAACATAGACATACACATAGGACATTATTCAGTTTTACACAAACAAAAAAAATTACAGACCTTCTGTCCTTCCTGAAAGAACTTGGCTCTTGCTGCCTCGAAAAGTGTTGTTGGATCCGGTCCCGTCTGTGGTTCAACTTCCTCAACAGCGGGTGTCGTGTTGTGATTGGCCATATCGGTGTACACCTGGTCAGCAACGGTTCCATACACCTGGCTAGCAAGAGCCCCATAAATTACCCCATCTGCACCTTTAGCACTTGTAATGCCCTTCAGTGCAGCGTAGGTGGGGTCGAAGGTTGTTGTGTTATAGAATGAGTTGTGGACACTTTGTTGAACCTGCAAAGGTGGAGAACACCAGTGGATTAAAATGAAGAAACATACTCAAACTGAATAATACATCTTTCTACTCTATAGGCATAAACATGGCATCATATGCTTCAAAACAAAACAGTAGTGGCGTTAGTGTGTTGTTGCCGTACCTGAATGGGCAGACCCGCAGCAGCCGCAGCAGCAGCTGCAAGCACAGCAGCTTGACTCTGGTGATGCTCCATTGATGGCGGTGGTCTGGGAAGAAGGCCCTCTCTGCCGCCTGGGAGAAGAAAACATGATGGAACACGAGCTCTTCGCATACACAAACTGTTTGAGAGTAACCTCCTGCAGCTAAAACAATACCTGAGTTTCCATTTCCTGGGAGCTGGTTGATCAAAGGTTGAGCTTTGGAAAGCTCTACAGCCAACTGACGTCCCTTGTAAGTGGTCCCATTCAGAGCATCGATAGCTACCAAGGCTTCCTCCTTCCTCTCCATATGCACAAAGGCATATCCCACGTTTGAGCATAATCTCGCTGTGAAGTAGAGAGGGAGTGGTGACATCGCCGTAAGCATGAGATCACTTTCAAATTAAATACCTCCACTTCATATTTTCTTTGAATAAACACTAATGTGATGGACTTAATTCATTCTTTACAGACAGAAATTTCAAAATAAACCCCGATTAAACAATTCTGTAATCTGACATAAATACATTTAAACACTATTATACGGCTATTACTATTAAATGGCTCATTTAAATTGACCCAAGATGTCACACCTTTTACTTTATCACAGTCTAAAACTCGTCCAAAGGTTGAGAATAATCCATGCAGGTCATCGGCAGAACATGTGGCAGCAAGGTTCCCCACAAACACTTTTGTGGAGTTGGGTGGGCGTGCACGTGATTCCTCCACCACCAGGGGTCGGCCTCTGTATTCTTTGCCATCAAGATGCCGAATGGCCCTGTAAGAGCAAGAATTGCGATCATCACCGTCAACAAGTCTGAGAAATACCTGACATCGAATAGAAAATTCTGCACGTAAACAAGAACAAGGATTGATCGATACAATTTCGAGACTGAAAAGGAATGATCAGAAGAATAATTAGGTGGACACCAATGTATACCGATAACAATTTTACAAGGTAATTCTGATAAACAGAAATAAATTGTTCGGACTAATACCATGCAACAGTTTGTTTGGTTAGCTTGAACTTAACGAACTACATTGATTTAAACCCGGGCTTCTGTTGATGATAATAAATATTCCGTATCCACATTCGACATAACTGCTGCAACAGAGACGAATCATGAATCCATCACATCACACAAAAGGTAAAAGTTCGGTTAAATTACCTGTCCGCTGCTCCTTCTCCCCTCAGAGTCACAAAGGCGTACTGTCTGAGCAGGGAGCAGGTGTTGATCTCTCCATACGGAGCGAAGAGCTTGGTCAGCTCGTCGTGATTTGCGTCTAAAGGAAGATTCCCCACAAACAACTTCACGTTGTCACCGCTCATCTCTGTATCAGCCAGACATCTGCAATGGGGTAAACAGGACAAAGTCGTTACGTGTGATACGTTGAGTGGTTGTTTATCAACTATGAAATAAATGTTCAAGAAAGTCACGGATGTGTTGTAGTTTATTTTTAGTCGAATTGAGTGGCATAAATATGAGCGGCAGTTGTCTATAAATGGGTTTTTTTTTTGCACTTCGCTCGGCTAGGAGGAGCGCCGCCGTTAGCTAACCATGTTAGCTTAGCTAATAAAAAGCAGTTACTTTCGCGGCTAATGGCAAACGACATGAAGTCGAACGCTGTGTGAAAAACAATAAATGCCTATTAATTGCAGAATAAGCCACGAATGAACAACTGCGCAAAACAAGTGTTTGCGAGACGACGTGTGGTAATTCCCACCACAAACAGTTAGCTTAAAAAAACTACTGTGCATATTCAACGGCGGCATCAGCGGCTAAGCTAAAGCTAGCTTAGCTAGGTAGCTAGGGCTAACGTAGCGGGTTATTTCATTGTTTCTAGAGCAGTGGTTCCTGAAGCTACGGAGATATCGCTCGCGTGAGCTGCCATAGAGATTATATGCAACTTCGAAAGCGTTTCCGTTTGTATGTAAAGCCGCAGGTATCGTGTGAAATACGGCGGCTCGGTTCACACTTCTTACCCAACGCGGTCCTGTAGCTGATGTATTTCGAACCTCACATCCGCTTCTGGTTTGTGGGGAGGAGGAGGGGAGGGGCCGCCACGGGGGCGCAGTTTCACCACGTTTACACAAACACGGTAAAATCATGTGTTGTTGTAAACGTGCATTTGTGTAAAACACGTATAATTCCAATCCGGTAATCAGCCCGACTTTCATGTCCTACATGTGAGGAAAAGCGACCTTGAACAGGCTCACTGGAATTAATAGTAAGAGCAACATTAATTATGAGATACGACCCCTCAAATCATAACAAAGGAAAAACTGTGACAATGAAAGGAATGACAAATAAAGACAGTGCAACTATTCTCAGAGTATCTATTCAACCAGGTAGTATAGTGTTTATTTTTTTATACCGTTTCAAGAGTCATATTTCTGTTTTCTATCAACAGAATGTAAATGTACAATATACATTGAGGTTTTTATGAGTGTTTGATAATGTGATAGCTCACTTTGTTGTTTACGTGGCCTTAAAACGAGCCCCTAATAATTACACCGAGAGCAGATCGTCTAGAGAAGTGATTTTGGTTTTAATTTATTTCCTCTGTCCCATTTTATTCTCTGTGCAAACACTGATGCAGTACTACACTTTGACCACTGAGAGGCACTGTTTCACAATCACAGGTGGGCATGATTCAGTCATGACACATGCACACAATTGAAATGCACATGGCTGATTATTCTCAACATGACTACATCAAACCTTTTACATTATTTTCCAAAAACTGCTTGTCATTAATTTTACAATAGATAAACACAATAGTATCCATCCGTTGAAAATGAATATAGGAACAAACTAGTGGTCTATGCATGTTTTCCACAGGTGAGGTCAGGTGGGAGGAGGTGG
>JAFBJT010012702.1:7740-23953 GCA_016785325.1 Chascanopsetta lugubris | reverse complement strand
TGGCTTAACATTAGTCATGTGTGCATGTGGGAAATGAATGTATGATGTGTGTTTACACGCATCAAAGCTTTGATCACAATGAAGCGTTTCGTAACGAGCACAGTTGGTAGCTTTATTTTGAAAATAGCGGAAGAGGAAACGGTATTTTCAACCTCTGTCATAAATAAATAAACCCTGTTTGTTTATGTTTGTCAAACAGGAAGTGAGATGCGCACTAGACTTTTTGATTTGCTTTCAAAATAAAAGTCGTATGAGGTAGACTTCATCCATCCATCCATCATCTATATCCATCCATCCATTCATCCATCATCCACCCCCTCATCCCCCATCTATCCATCCATCCTTCATCCATCCATCATCCATCCATCTATCCATCCATTTATCCAACCATCCATCTATCCATCCATCCATCATCCATCCATCTATCCATCCATCCATCATCCATCCATCTATCCATCCATCCATCCATCCATCCATCCATCCATCCATCCATCCATCCATCCATCCATCCTTCCATCCATCTCCCAATTGTCCTTTAAGGATTCTCTGTGCCTCATACACGTAGTACAAGTACAAGCCCCGCCTCCGATTCAGTGTCCAGGTCTGACGACCCGTCCACTCTGCGCACACGGGGATCAGTCAACAGCATCAGCAGCGTGGTCCGACCTTTCCTCCCCCTCTGCCTGTGTCCAACGTGACGACTTGAACATCGTACGCGTCCCCCGGACCCTCCACATCCATCATGTCCATACCAGTTGAAATGAGAAAAGCCAAACACGGCCATAAGTGATCCGGCGCTTTATTCGTCGATTCTCCGAGCAGCTGGAAAACAAGGCTCCTGAGACCGGAGCAGGCGAGACACTTAATACCCCAGTCAGGTCTGCCAGGCCTCGCCGCCGCCGCCGCCGCCGCTATTATCATTCTGAGCTGAGATCAAATCAACAACGCCCACTCGGACCTATCCTGGAACCCCCACCCCAACAAACACATGAATAAATGAATGAATGAATGGAGGGATGAATGAATGAATGAGGGGCTCTTCCTCCTCCTCTGCAGCTCCAAACTTAGTGTTCTCAAGGTTGTGGGAGGGGCGGGAGGAGAGGAGCAGTGGTTATTCATGGCTGGCACGGCGCTTACATAACGCTGGATAGGTGGCGCGTTGCGCAACACCTGTTGCGCAACACCTGCTGCGACGGACGCATGATATCTCATCTGTGTTCTCTTATCTGAGTTTCACCTCTGGAATACAGTTTATACGACCTTTATTTAAAGGTCAGGGGGAACTTTTTTTTTTTTTTTTTGCGGGGGGGGGGGGGGGGGGGGGGGGGGTTTGTTTTTCCACAGCCCGAGAGACGAGTTAAGATTTCAATCTTATCATCTCTGGCACACTCACCTCTTGGAATTGTTTTTCTCTCCCGTACCTTCTGCATTCACGTTCAAATCACTCGGTTATTATTATTATTGTCGCTGTATCTGCGCTCGATGTCGCCTTGTTTCAGATTGAAGGGATTTGAAACTGCACTAAACTAGCAGTTGTTTTTTAAGAGGAACCTCACGCGAACCTAAACTAAAATAGAATAAGATGAAATAAAGCAATAAACCTCGTTATTATTAACTATAGTTTATTATCGATTATAGATATCAGTCCCCTGTATGTGAGACCCTGATTGTCCTTCTACACTCTCATGTTATTTTTCCTTCCCTCTTGTTCAGCGCGGTGGAGGACATGGAGAAAAGGGTCGGGCGGGAATCGAACCTGCGACTCAAGCCTTCATGTGCAAGATGCTCACGTTCCAAGGTAAGACACTGATTGATGAGTGATGCCCTTGGGAAAATGGAGTTAAAGTTCCAATATGTAAGATCTCATCAATGGGGTGGATGTAGAAGGTTGTGGGTTCACTTCCCAGCCTTTCTGTCCACATTCAGACATATTTTGCTTTGGCAAGTAGATTTTTTAGCAGGTTTTTATGTATTTATTTTCACTAAATAAATAAATGTGCAATTCAACCTAAACACCAGCATCTGCAACAAGATCAAACGATCCGTATGAAAACCTCCAATCATCAGCACCCGTCTATAAATAGACACAACGCCCAAGATGATCAGTGGTGGCATCGGACGTCTCGCTCTGTTGCCGACGTGGCAGATTTGAACTGTGTGTATCTGACATTTCTCCGTGGTCACCCACCACCTGCGTGTAGCTGTCGGACCCCCGCCTCCGTACATGCTCACCTGTTGATTCCCCGAGAATCTGGCCGCGTGCGAATCGACCTCACAAAGGACGGCGCAGATAACAACGGACTCCCGTCTCGCCTTCTCGCAGGCGCTGATGCTATCGGGGAGGAGGGGGTGGGGCGGCGGGTGGTGGTGGGGGGGGGGGGGGGGGGGGGGGGGGGGGGGGGGGGGGGGGGGGGGGCGGGGGGGGGGAGAGGGGGGGGGGGGGGGGGGAGCGGGGGAGCGGGGGACGGAAATAGAAGCCGCGAGAGGAAGGATGGAAACACTTTGACCACGGAGGATTTATTCCGCTTCACTCGAGTTTTAGAAGTTGCTGGAGGTCACGATCACTTTCCCCGATGACCTGCCGAGCACCTCCCGCCATTACCCAGCGCATTTTGCCTAAATAGTCAGTTGCTGCACATTTGAGATGGACTGAATACTTTTTGTGGGGTGGCTGTGAGACGCACGCTGCCCCCTTGTGGTCATTAGGTTGACGTAAACTCCGTCGGCGTCCGATGCTGAACGTACCGAGCGAACTGACTTTGGTCTCCCGTTTTTTTTTAATCTATTTGTTTGGTAGAAGAGACGACGCTGGCGAGACAGTGGGGTAACGCAACTTCTCTCGCTTCCAGGCAAATGAGAGATTGTGGGGGAGGTTGCCATGGTAACATTGAGCCGAGCCGTTGTTTAGGTTTTCCTGGCTGTTGTTTTGACATCAGACTTGAAACGTCGGCGGCGGCCAACGAGTTTGATGTTAGTCATGTTTTCAGAGCTCGTCCAGAACGCGAAAAAAAGCTTTGAGGAGCGCTTCATTCACGGAGCACGGAATCGCCATGACGACCCTGCATGTGGCCCGTTTTCCTCTCGCTGGATCTCGGGATCCGCTGCTCTGTTGACCCCGAAACCTCACACTTATCGAGCGGAGCTGACGCACACTGACAGGCGCCGCCATTCCTAAAACTCCGTCCGTCGGCTGGTTTCTTAGAAGGTAAAAATTCGAAAAATAACCCTGCAAACAAAAGCTCCGTGGTGAATTTAACGCCGACTGCGATGGCAGCGTCCGTCTGGCTCTGAATTCAGCCGTCACTCAGCCGCACAGCCTGAACGAACACTCTCTCTGAATCGCAGCAAAGTGCTGGGCAGCCGCCGGCTGGTCTTCACGGATTTGTCTGATATGTGGGGAAACGCTGGGAAACGCCAGCAGTTGTTCCGCGCCGCCAAATGCGGCAGGGGCGAGATCAAGAGGCGTGTGAAGGGGGAAGGCGCCTCTTTGCAGGTAGGTGAACGGAGGCGGCCATTAAATGTCTCATCAAATATGTTAATATGGACTCAGGCGGAGATCAGGGCTTTGTGTCCCTTCATTAACCCCTTAGAATGACAAGGCCTTTGCTCTATGGCGCCTGTCGTTAGACCCAGGAATAATCCTTTGATTTGATCGGCCACACGCGCCAGGGAAAGAGCCTCCTGTTGGGACACATGTTTTTTATTATTGTTATTATTATTATTATTATTATTATTCATTCATTTATTTCTGTATTTTTTTTTTTTTACATTTTATTCATTCATTTTATTCTTATAGTTCCCTTTTCTCAGGCCCCTGCTTGCAAATGACCTAAATAATGAACAGTGTGTATCTCTGCAGTTTGACCAACACAGTGTCTATTGAGTATAGTGAGTATTCTGCGAGGAAGAGCGCCCCCCTCTGGCACACAACACGCTTTCAACTCACGATGACTCCTTTAAGATAAAAAATAGAAATGTATTTCCGCCAAAACCTTTGAAGTTGCATCCCTTGTAACTTCTCGTGTAAAACATCGCACGACACCTGATCAATACGTACACAATCAAAGTATCAAAGTAAGAGTCAAGTTAGAGACGTTTGAAAGATTCCCCCAGTGACTTGATTCCTCTCAAGTCCTTGGTGTTTATTCCAAGAAAAAAAAGGTACCACTGTTTATCAATTAAACTGTTCATAAGTACTTTAAATATCATTCCATGTTCATTTACCCGGATTTAAACGCTCCTCTCCCTCCACATTATCTCGGCGTCTGATACTTTTAATGAAGCCGTCTTCACACAGAGAGAGATATAAACAAAAAGTCACCATCATCTAAATTTAAAGGTTTTTTTTTTTTTTATCATTTTGTGTACATGTCTGTTCTCTCTCTCTCTCTCTCTCTCTCTCTCTCTCTCTCTCTCCCTCTCTCTCCCCCTCTCTCTCTCTCCCTCTCCATCTGAGACGCTTTTGTTTTCTTACCACATTAGCGCGGAGGTGTTTGTTGTGTTTGCGCTCTCCAGCGCCGACATGTTGAAGTGGCTTCCTCCTGAAATACCCCGAACACACAGCTGCAGGTTCTTACCGCCGCCGCGCCTCCACTCACACGAATCAACATGTGCGCTTGATTCGTCCTCCTGCTCCTCGCCAAATGATTTTGTTTATCTCTGTTTGTGATTCATTCCTGCCAATTATCACAGGCTGGCATGGAAGTCTTTTCTTCTATTGCTCTGCATTGTGTGTGTGTGTGTGTGTGTGTGTGTGTGTGTGTGTGTGCGCCAGCTGCAGCTGCTTTAAAGTTTCAGTGCAAATCAGTGTTTTATAATGTCTTGAAATACAGATATAAAAAGCACGAAACGATTATTTTTGAACATTGGGTCAAACGCAGCTGATGATAGAATAAATATCTCCGGCGTCGTTAGGACACTGACGAAGGAGTTTTGGAATAAATACATGATTTCAATTCCCAATGTAGAAAATGTGAAAACAACATATTTAACATAAAACTGCGCGGCGGAATAATATGAATAACCGATGATTTCAAATGTCAAAAACTGCCAAGGGACGCTGAGGTAAACACTTCCTCAGACGGGTCAGGCATCTCTGACTCCGCCCACTTCACTGCCACAGGTGTGGCAATAAACCACCCAAAAAACTTAGGACTGTGTTTAAAACTCCGTCTTCACGATAACTCAATAATAACATTTTTGTTGTGTCGTCCTCAAATCGAAAAGATGGACAAAAAACGACCTCCGGGGTAGAATTCGATGACCTCCGTCCTCCTGCTGCCGCGGGACGCGTTCCAACACTTCCCTGTCACCGGGCATTCGTTCCAAAGCGCAGAAATCAAACCCCTCCTCCCGACTTCACATCTCCCTTTATAACCTTTAAATGCAGATGCTGGCAGCTCCTCCTCCTGCTGCCTTAAAGGTTAATAGGTTTCCTGTCCCACCCCCCCTGCTCCCCCGCCCCCCCCTGCGCCCACCCCCCATTTCTCCTTCCACTTGTGCAGCGAAGTGCAACAGGCAGGTGTCAGTCCTCCTCCCGTGGCGCCGTGCGTCACCGCAAAACCACTCAACTCCGACAGTGTGAACACAAAGAACGTCGCTTAGCGTCGGCGTGTCCCCGCCACCGTGGCGGCGAAACGTCCGGGGCGGGGCGACGGCCAAAAGCGCCGCGCCGCCACTTCACTTGCGAGGGCTGCGCCTCACAAAGAATAACCTTCAGACTCGCGCGGAGCGAGCGGCATCGCCGCTAGTTAGCGTCCGCGAGGGCCCTCCCACTGTTCTGCCCCATTGTCAGGAAGAGACCAGATCAAAGGCAGAGAAGAAAGGGACGGCGTCCACAGCGAGGCGAAGAACTCGATGGGTACAAATTGATTTCTCCCGCTGTGGTGGGGGGGGGGGGGGTTGATGGGGGAGGTGATGATTATGAATTGAACGATGCGTTACATAAGCGTCTTGCCGCCGCAGCTGACGGGGGGGCGGGGGGGGCGGGGGGGTTGACAGAAGTAAACAAGGCGTAATTGGGAATACGAGCGATGGCAAGTGACAGGGTCAGATGGGTGGGCTGCCCAGTGGAAACCAGAGCGAGGTGGGGGGTGGGGCTTTGGGGGCGGGGGTTGGAACGTTGCCAGGAAATCCAGTGGAAGTCCAGAGCGCGTCTCAGCCCCAAGACGTAACACGACAAACAAAATCTGGTTAAACGCTGCTGTCACTCCCGCGTCTTCCCCCCTTGTTTTTGTTGACCTGTAATTCAACTCAAACCAGATCAAAGGAGAAGGAGCTGATGCATGTGACCGCAACATATTACAGATTCAATACATTTTGGGGGGGGGGGGGGGGGGGGGGGGGGGATGTCTTATTCATTAATGGGACGCCACAACAAAGAGGATGCTGCTTGATTGAACTTGTAAATGGAATGATGGGATTTCTGAGGTCAAAGGTCACCGTCGCGACGAATGAGCCTGGAGAGCGAAACTGCCCCTGAGAGGCAGAGCTGTGCAACGGCTTCATTTAACTTGTTTATTCCTCTTTTTTTTTCTGCTCACATCAACTCCACATCCTGCTCATGGTTATTCACGGAGGGATTTGCGCTTCACAGCCGCAGGTGAGCAGGAAATGAGTTGAACGTCTCTTTAAAAAAAAAAAAAATACCTGACTGAAAGACTCATGTTGTCGTCTCAGGAACGTTCACGTCGGTGTTTGCACACAGAGAGTGTCGCTCCTCTGCTCTTTGCAGTATTCTGGTAGTTGTGTGTGTGTGTGTGTGTGTGTGTGTGTGTGTGTGTGTGTGTGTGTGCAGATCAGAGCAGTGAAGTAAACACGCCGTTGTTCCCCGTGTCCTTATTTGTCGTTTTATTTTATTTCGGGAGCTGATGTTTTGACGTGTGGCTGGGGTCTCGGCTGCGGCTCAGTGGGGTCTGGCCTCCGGCTTTATCGCTGACCTTTGAAAACCTCCCTGTGCAGGAGACACTTTTTGGACCTAACAAAGTCTGGCGCAGAGAGCAAGAGGCACTCAGGCCTGTTTCAGCAGAGCAGGGACAGGGGGGGGGGGGGGGGGGGGAGTGTGGGCCCCGCCCTCCCCCCCCGGGGGGGGGGGGGGGGGGGGGGGGGGGGGGGGGGGCGGAGTCTGAGCCAATATTCCAGCTCCTCTCCATCCTCTTGTATTAATTTTTATTAGTGGCTACATCTTAAACTTTATTTGGAAATACCTGCATTTGTTTGTTTACGTAGGAGCTGGTCCTCTCTATGGTGGCGGCCATGTTGCGGCACCGTGTTTTTACAGTGGCCCGGAATGGACAAACTAAACACCTTTATGAGTTTTAATGAAGGCGAACAAAGGGTTAAGTGAGGGGTATTGAGACTGTAAAGTTTCAATCACATGTACTTATCTATCTGTTTTTTTTTAAACTTTTTAAAAGACATTTGTATATTTATATAGCATTTATTTACATGCACTGAAGCCTGCATCTCATTTTGTTGTACGTGTACAAGAGCCGTAGCCAATTTCTGTTGAATTCATTTATTGACGAATATATCTGCATTTGCATATTTTACTCCAGGCTCTAAAATAAAAAAAGTACCTCCTTAACCTTGTCAGATGAGAGAATCTTAAATCACTAAATCTATAATACACTAATCCAATCACAGTTAATACAGTTACAGTCTGAAAGGGCAGGACAACGTATTGAAGGACGATCCCTAACTCGGCTCATTCATAGCCACACTGAGTCACACCAGATTCTAAACACGCGGGACATGAGTCCTCGTGACCTTTAACCAGTGATATGATGCTTCAAGGAAACGACCTCTGTCGTTTTGTAAGAGCGAGGAGAAAACTTTATTTCATGAAAACAATTCCACCCAAACGCCAACGTGTGGAAGTGTGAGAGACACATCCGTCATTGTCTGGTGTCATTTTCCTGAGGACGTCTTCTTCTTTGAAAACCTTGAAAACCAATTGAGCCTCAAAGCAGAACTGGAGGAGACTCTTGTGGATCATTAGCCCATAAAACTTTATTTGAATTTTGAGACAACAGACGAGGTCACGTCCTCCTCTCGTCCGCCGTCTGCAGGACTCTCTGCCAACAGCTCTGAACCTCTCCGTCCTTCCCAAATCCATCATGGCCCCTCTGGCCACCCCCCCCCCACCCACCCCCCCCCAAAAAAAACCTCTCATCAGACCTGAGTGCTCATTTTGATCGACACCCTTTCGGCCGCCGAGCTAATCAAGGTGTCTCTCGCTGCGGCGGCTGGAAATAACGAGCCGAGTCGTTCCCGTGACCCGCGGCTAATGCAGCGCGCCGCTAACCCTCGCTCTGGCCTTTCGCCGTCAACGTCGGCAAACACCGACGTTTGTTTACCTCCGTATCTCCTCCGTGCTTAATTGCTAATGAAGTAACTTTGGAGATTACTCGCGGCGCGTGAAGCGCGGTTAGCTATTACATTATTGGGGTTAGCGGGGGTAATTGCGAGCCGGCTCAAATTCGAGCTGCCGCGCTTCGGCAGAATCCCATTAGCGCGTATCCGTGTCGACACGTCTGAGGAGTTGCGTCGCTCGGGAGGAGATATTCGCTAAAGCCACTTTTGTGTAATGGAATCTGCCGCGAACGCACGCGAGATAATTAAGTCAATGAATGCAGGGGGCGGAGCCGGCGGAGAGGAGAGGGTCCTGTCATTAGAGCTGGTATCAGAAACGACGGTAAGTGCGACTGTAATGTTGCCTATTCGTGGTCGAAGGAGCGCTTCATTCCGTCTTTTGGAGATAATTGTCCCTCTTTCTTGGGATCCCCGAACTTCCTCCTGAAGTGACCGGCGCTCTCGACTGACTCCTCCGCGCGATCCAGCAGGGGGCGCTCAGCACAGCCTGTAGCCAGTATGCGCTGACCCTTGCGATATTTAAAGGGGTGTTGGCACGAGACAGGAAGGACATAACCACAGACTGTGAATAAAGATGGCGTCCGTGACCTCACCCATAGGTTTCTGCAGAGCCATCACTCGCAACTCCTCCTACTTCCTGGTTCTTACAAAAATGGGCAAAGAGGCGGAGCACAGGTGGAACTGGAGTGGGCCCATATTTATATCAAATTACGACTGTTATATTCAGTTCTATGTGAGGCCCGTGTTGATGCTTTTGAAATGTAAAAGTAAATAAAAATGATAGCTATGAAAATGTGAATCAAAATAGATAAATAAATACAATTTATATGTTTGCATTTATACATGTCTGCTTTAAGTGTTTGCAGTGTACTGCATGATACATCCTCTAGTTTCCTCTTAAAGGTGCAGGGTGTGGTGACATGTGTCCAGCAGCAAAATGCAACTACTCCACTAGATGCTACTAAATCCTACAGGCTGCACCTTTAAAGCAGCCAATTTTCTTCCGTCTTTTGCTGCACATTGATACAGATCAGTGGAGATTTCGTCAATAACTCTCAGACAGGAGAGATGAAGCAAAAGCTGAAAAACAACTTCCATCCTGTGAGTTGGGAATAGAACCAAAAAACGATGCATAGATGCTGAAGAAGGAGATGACTTCACTTCTTAGTGTGTGTGTGTGTGTGTGTGTGTGTGTGTGTGTGTGTGTGTGACATGGCGAGATCAGGTGTGTTTGTGTGGCAGACTGGAGGAAATGGCGAGTCAGAGCTGAACTTTAAAGAACAGGATGCTGCTCTTCACTCAGGAGGATGAGATGATATTTCTGTGAGAACCCGTCACAGACCCCGCCCCCCGGTTACATCACCGGCGGCGTGAAGGCGGAGACATCAGGGGAAAGTTGTCATGTTCTCCCCGTCAGTGTCAGACCACTCTCCGACCGCAGTGATGACATGGCGGATTTTGACGAGTCTGACAGGAAACAGTGAATGTGGCTTTCAGCGGTGACAGATTCTGTAACGTGGCGGCTGAGTGACAACAGATTGGAGCCAGTTGAGAGTTATGATTTTTTTTTTTTTATTATTTTACAAACAGTCAAACTAGATACCTTTAGAATACTTTTTTTTTATTTCAAAATGTTAAAAATATGTTTTTTGGATATTTTCTTGTTCATTTTTCTATTCATTTCATTTTTATGTTTAGGATATTTTTTTCCGTTTTTTTCGTAATTTCACCTTGACATTTTTGCTTATTTATTCATCTTATTTTATTTGCTTATTTTTTAGTTTTTAATTATTTTCTTATCTACAAAATTTCACTGACTTTTTGTATTTCTTTGATATTATTTATTTCATTTCTTTATCATTGATGAATTATATTTTTTATATTATATTTATTCATTTTATTATGCACAATTTCACCCTGACAGGTTTTTTTTATCTAGTAACTATTTTATTTTAAGTTCATTTTTGATTGATTATATTTATAGGTTTTTATTTTATTTTATTTTATTTTATTTTATTTTATATATTCAAGCAGGTGTGGTCACATTGAACCACAGCACAGTGCTAAAGGGAGAGACATAAACTATATTTACTCACCTAGTGGCGCAAACAGTGGCAGCGACAGGGATTCAACCCCACTGAGGCCGGTTTACACCCTCACCCCACTGCTGCTCCCTGACAATTCAAGAGGGAATTGAACCTCTGCCATCCCGACACAGATCAGTGTGAACCAACAAGAGGAACGCCACTCATCTTACAATCATTGTGTGTCGACGTCGACGGGAATCGTGGTTCGGGTTTGGGGGCGGAGCTGTCTGCACGAAAAGCTTGACCTTTTTGTTGTGACTGGAGTTTCGCCGGATTCCGAGGATTCTCGCCCGTGTTTGCGTAACCAGAAGTGACGAGTTACAAGGCCAGACCTTTTTTTTTTTTTACTCTTCCTTTCTTTCACAAACTATATTATTCTCTGCGATTCCGCAGAGCTTGGCGCCGAGGATCGATTCCGCGAAGTGTGACCTGCATATCTTATCCTCAACTCTGAGAGAGCGAGAGAGAGAGAGAGAGAGAGAGAGAGTTTACGTGATTAATAATGTATTCCGTCATGATTATTTGATGAAAGGGTGCAGGGGGAAGGAACATCATGTGGCGTTATCCGACTGAAGTCTGACATCCACAAAAAAAAAATAAAAAAAGATAACGGTAAAGGATTTAATTTGCGACCTTTCGAAACTTCTCACCATCCAGCTCGTCAGGAGGGATTTTTTTTTATGTCAGTCTTGCGACGTTAGCGTCAAACACTTTGGAAAAACCCAGCCTGGTCTTTTCCGAGGCTGCGACCTGCTCGAGACCACCTGCTGGGTTAATGTGAGGAGCACAGGCTGTCCTTTTCGTTCTGTCTCCATCAAGAACAATCAAAGAGTTGATTACAGCATTTCTGCCTCGTCACTCCTGGAAATACAAGTATAGAGCCGCGTAATTGTTATGGTTGACTCAGAATCATCTACTTATGTTTACTGTGACTTTTCGCCATGTCTTCTTTACTCACGTGGAGGAGGCGTGGTCCATGGCCTGTGCTGTAGTCAGCCCAGAGACCGTGTATCGAGAGGGACCTAGCATCCATGACATCACCCATAGGTTTCTTGCGGAGTGCCTATGGGGCTCGGAGTGGGGCGGTTCACTCGTCGGCCATCTTGGGGATGCCTTACTCCTACTTCCTGCTTCATCCAAAAAGAGGCGGAGGATTGCTAAGAGCTAAATGTGAGCTAGGTGTTCCCATTTTTACATGGGAGTCTATGGGGATTGATTGGCTTTTTTGAGCCAGCCTCTAGTGGCCAAATTCTCACATCACCAACTAGTGGATGGGAGGTGTAATTACACGTTAGCACACGTCCGTAGATACGCCACAGTATATTGGTGCAACACAGCCTTTTCATAGAAGCCATGAATCGTCTTTATAGCGCTAAGATTTGTGTCCTTTACCTCCGGGAGCTATTCACTCTACACGTATATGCTCGGATGATTCAGGACTCTCATTACATTTCCTGTGTTTTGTTTACGTCTTGCACTGATGAATGTAGCTCATTAACATAATTATCTATACAATCATTTACAGTGTCATCATTACACGTATAAATCCAGTTTTGTGGTTTTTGCTGTCTCTTTTAAGATACGTTCCATAACAAAACAAAACAAAAAAATCTAATATTAGCTCTTCATGCACCAGTAGATATGATGTAACATTATGTGAATGGAGGGCGGGGGGGTGTGGGGGCTGGGTGGGGGGCAGGGGGGGGGGGGGGGGGGGGGGGGGGGGGGGGGGGGGGGGGGGGGGGGGGGGGGGGTGTTGTTGACAGCATATATGGGCTCATCCTCGCTCCGCAGGAGCTTATCGCCCCGCATTAGATTTATAACCGGATTACTAAAGCCAGGCAGCGCAGGGGACGCCTACGCTCAACCCAGCCTGTCCTTTTCATCTCAGGGTTTTTTTGTTTATCGACACCCGGCCTCTGTTTGTTTTCCTCCGCTCTGCTGAGACGAGAGGAAGCGATCAAAAGCCTCCTCGAAAGGCACAGTCGCTGTTTATTTATGCTTTTTTTTTTTTTTTTTTAAACCAGAAGATGTGTTTTAACGTGTTTTTACTCAAAGTTAAGCGCAACGACTGCAGTGACATCTAGTGGTGACGGTGTGTGAGGGAGACAAACGGCCCTCACCTCATCCCACCTTTCCATTTGGAGTCTGCGGTGTGAACTCAACAGGGGTTGGGTTTGTCCTTTAGGGGCCGCGGTGAAAACATGGTGGTGCAACATGGCGGCCTCTAGTGGAGAGGACCTGCTCCTGGTTCATTTTAGGATGATAAAAACTACTTTTAATATATTTAGGTGAATGTAAAGTCATGGTAGATGTGGTTTTACAATCCAGTGGATTCTGATAAGTAAATGAATAAATTACAGATGTAAACACGATAAAAATGAATTGACTAATAATAATAATAATAATAATAATAATAATGATAAAATCATCATCTTCATCAAACCATTAGTAGATATTGTTTCACCATCCAAAAGATAGAGATAAATAAATAGATTAATAGATAGATAGATGGATAAGTAAATAAATAAATAGGATAAAATAATCAAATCAAATCAAATGATAATGCTAATTATTACTGAAACAAGGCTGAAATGAGAATCACACGCTGCTGTTGAAAACTAAACTTGTAATTCTCCCTCTGGAAAGTGTCTGGACCCTCCAACATGTTTTATAGAAACCTATTCTGCTGCTTTTTTGCCTGAAGGAAAAAATAACAACTTCTGTGGTGAAGGGTAAAAGTTTCAGCCTCCAAAAAAAACCCCAAACAATGAGCTGATGGATTCTGAAAAGTTTCAGAGGAATCATTTTCTCATTTTCTCATTTTCTCATTTTCTCATTTTCTGTCGGTCCGTTGCCGCGAGACACACCCGATCGTTTCTAATCGATTCGGTGTAGATTTATCCGATTGATCTCAACTTACTCTCTGTCACTTTCTGCGCCGTTGAACAAAGTGCTCTCCTCGAAGTGCCGAGCGTGATGTCATCGGCTGCTGAGGTCAGAGGTCAAAGTGACACTCCATTCACCTTCAAGTTACTTATCAAACTGTAAACAACACACTCTCTCTCACACACACACACACACACACACACACACACACACAGAGAAATGAAGTGTCTCTCGTAATACTCGAAGGAGCAGGAATCTTCCAGGACGAGCAGGTAATGTGATCGGCGTCGCTCGGGCGTCTCAATATAAACATAATTACATTTTTGACACCATCACGCCACATCTCATCCGTCAGCGGCGGGGGAGGGAGGCGGCGCCGATGCGCTTTGGCCCAGCGAGGTGGGGATATCACTTCACCCACTTCCCGCGCATTAGGCCGCTGCTAATTGAACGAACGGGAGGGAGGATTAAAAACCATGAGGCGCGTCTCCACACTCCCGCCCACGCCCACGTAAACGATACCCCCCTCGCTCGTCTGAGGGCTTTTCACAATAAAGCTGTCATCCTGTTTAGTTCTCGTACCTGACTCCTCCTGCTTCATCTCAAAAGAGGCGGGGCACAGGTGGAGCTGGGGGCGGGGCCTGTGGTGCCGGGGGCGGGGCCTGTGGTGCCGTCGCAGCGTCCACAGGTTGGTTTGGACTTTGGACTCGGTTTGGAGCCTATTCTTATTTGTTTTCCTCTGCTAATTGAATTTCTTATGTCTTAATGAATCTTGTGAGGACTTGGACGTGGGGCCCCTCAGGTCCCTCTCAGCCGGGGTCCCTGAAGTCCTTTCGAACAGCCCTGTTCACCGCTCAACTCTGCTCCTTTGGGGCCCAACGGAGTTCAATCGATAATTTGCAATTTGTTTGTGAAGCAGGATTTTTTAATAAAGGTGTGATCGGCGCCCCTGTGAGTGACTCGTGTTCACTTAAGCTCCCGACTCCTTTGGCTCAGCATGATGTGGGCGGAGCTACTGCTGCTGCTGCTGCTGCTGCTGCTGCTGCTGCTGCTGCTGCTGCTGCTGCTGCTGCTGCTGCTGCTGCAGGAATAGAACAGTATGTGGGAAACAGCCCTGATGTAAATATGTTTATGTTTGTGTTCATGTGTTTGTACCTATGAGTTTCTTTTTTCACAGTGAGAGAGAGAGAGAGAGAGAGAGAGAGAGAGAGAGAGAGAGAGAGGGAGAGAGAGAGGGAGAGACGTGTGGTTTGTTTACCGAGCCGAGCGGCGCTCGCCCCGGAGGTGAGGCTAAACTTAGAGGCGTCCGTCGTGTTCGCCACGACGGTTTTATTTATTAGACGCCGAGTCGGAGGGAAACATCAGGTCGTTTGAGCCGTCGCTGGAGATCACGCTGGAGTGGAGCTCGTGTGAAAGCCTGTAATTGCCGCCGAGGCCTCGTCACCGTCTCGACAGATTGACCTCAGACTCTCGGACACATTTAATGATCATCAGGCTCCGCCCCCTCGTTATATTCTGATTCAATTTGGATTCCGTATGGATTCTTACACCTTGGCGCAGGGGTTTCGCTCCCGTTTGCGCTCAGAACGGAGTCAGTGCCGTTATTCAGATCCTTAAAGGTGCCGCACGTAGGATTTCATTACTCATGAAGCAGAAGTCCATACTGTTGTTATTTCTTTGTTTATATCCATAGTATTTCCTGATCCTGTTATAGCATTGATTGAATCGCATATTTATTTAGATGGCCGTTGCATTTCCACGCCTTTGCAAAGTGTCCGCACACAATTGAATCCTACGTATCGAACCTTTAAAATCCCAAAGTGACGACAGATCCGCGTCATTCCAATGACTTGTTCCACCCGTCTGTGTTTGATCGGGGTCCTAACTTGAATTCCATATGTTTTTCCCATGTTCACGATCACGTCCGGCCTCCGTGAGGCTGTGACGGAGTCAGACGACACGTGATTTGCGCGTGTTTGGACGTGATGTCGGCGGCCGCCCCGCGAAACACCGAATCACGTCGTTCTGGATCCGAGCGCAAAAGATCATATTTTTGTCGCCGAGTCCAGATCCCCGCCGCACGCGTATTATCGGCCTCCTTCCAGGTGATGTTGTTGCGGTTGTTGTTGTTTACGATAAGCGCCTCCGAGCACAGACAAACAAAAGAGGCTTTGAGCGCGTGGGATGAATCAGCCGCCCGTCTGCCCGCGCTCTTTTTGATCCAGTCCACTCTCTCGCCGACAGCGTCGCCCCGTCAGAGGAAAGTGGGTCAATGTGGGAGCGTCTGCCAAAGTACACTCACGGATCGGCGGCGCCGCGCCGGTCGCAGAGCGTCCGCGGAGACGTGTTTGCCTGTTGCTAGGTTCCAGCCCCCCCCCCCCCCCCCCCCCCCCCCCCCCCCCCCCCCCCCCCCCCCCCCCCCCCCCCCCCCTCCCCCCTCACCCCCGTGGTGCTCTACCTGCCGTAGGATGCAGCAGACAGATTCTTTTGTCTCGGGGAAGGCGGCAGTTAGTCTGAGACAGCGAGAGGTTCCACGTCCAAACACCATCCGAGAGGTTCTTCGAGAGAAGCCGGGGGGAAACCACACGTGTTGATTGTTTGGGGGGTACGTCTGACGCGTGATCTTCTCACTCGCCGTTTTTTTTGTTTTGTTTTTTAATGTGTTCAATCCAAGCAGCAACCTCAGATGAGGATAATACTTGCAGTTCCCGGTGGTGGCCACTAGAGGCTGTCAATCCCCATAGACTCCCATGTTAAAATGGTCAACTTCAGAGGTGAATGAAACATGTTTAAAGCATGTTCGGTCTCAACCAGTCACGTGTCCCCGTGACAAAGGTCTTTACAATTGTGCTGAATTAAGGGGC
>JAFBJT010012631.1:0-24104 GCA_016785325.1 Chascanopsetta lugubris | reverse complement strand
GAAAATAAACAATAATGAACTCATTTAAAGGTACGGTGAAAAAACATTTAGGTGATTACATATTCATCAAAATGTCAGTATGAAATTATTTTGGAATATTTTTAGAAGTGACAAAAATGCTTGAAATCTTACACACTGCACCTTCAAAGACACAGCTGTGCATAGAGAGTTGTTTTTGAAGTGCTAAGGTGCACCATTAGTGCTGCGAACCTAACCTTCTTTCCCTGTGTGATTGCATGCCACAGCGTGTGTGTGTGTGTGTGTGTGTGTGTGTGTGTGTGTGTGTGTGTGTGTGTGCGTGTGTGTCTGATCTTGTGTTTAGAAGAGCCGCTGCTGAGAGACTACTTCAGGTTTAGCCCCGGGCTGATCCCTAGGCCATTCAGACGCCCCACTGGTTGTTTACTGGTCAAGCCGGGCAGGCCTCACTCAGCTGCACCCAGACCGAGGGCCCTTTGTCTGCGGGTCTGTGTTCCCAATAATCTGCCCCCGCTCTCCACCTATTTACCCCTCGATGACAGTAGCTGTCCTCAGCCTCCACCTCCCTCGGCCCGATGCTGACCACAGATGTCCTCCTGACCCGGGCTTCGTCCTGAGGTGAACCGGAGGACAACCAAGACCCTGGTCTCCAGACCCCGCAACCTCGTCTATTTTCCAACAGATATAGGAATAAACATTTCAGGACAAAGGGTAGGCGAGCAAACGCGCAGCCGTGGGATGAGGTGATGTTTTAGTTGGTGGAGAGTTGGGAGTGATGATAGCGTTCCAAGCCAGGCTTGGCTGGAGGGCAGCCTGGGGCAGCTCACTAACACCTCAAGCCCAGGACTGTATCTTAACACCAACAAGCATCTGTCTATTCTTTCACCTAACGACATGTCATTCACTCAGGGCTGAATAACAGAAGAGGGAAGATGGCGCGCTGCACACACTGCAATACGGTGCACAGGCCTTTTAAAGTTCGTGTAACAGCCGTCATGGCACAGATAGTAGCAAGTTCTCAGAGGGAGGAGGGGTTAAAAAAAGAGGCAGGTTTACACTCTATAAAACAGAGCGAGTAGCTGACCAGCAGACTATGAGGAACCTATTAACACCCAGTCAGACATCTTGGCTGACTTCGGACCAGTACTTTCAGGGGACCCGCAGCACATTCCTGTGCTCATTGGGATTCACTTAAATAGAAAACCTATTTGGGGGCACAGGCCACAGACACATACCTCTCTTACTTACTATTTCAATATAGACGAATGACTTTTTTAGACCAGAGTGTTAAACTTTCCAAAAGATGGATGGTTCCCTAAAAGGCAGGTGGTTAACGACTTAAAAAGTAACACAGAACATGGTCATTGGCCGATGTTAGTCCGCCACCATGGTGCCTACACTCTCTTTCCATCAGACTGCCACCCTGACTCCCTTGTCTCCCTGTTTGCCAGCACTTCTGTGCGTCCATATGGACACAGTGTCTACTGTTTGTGACTTTTGAACCTCCATTGGAGTCTGTAAAGTATTGTGCAAGAACCTTAAATCTTGGGAAATTAGCTCAGAAATAAAGAAAATACAGTGGTAAAAGTTGGGTTACCATTCAGCTGCTAAATGCATCCATCCATCCATCCATCCATTCAAAACGTGTGTATACATGTAAGGTCACACACCAAGAGCTCATCCCATCTGAGAAGAAGGCAGATTTAACCCGCCTATCACAGGACCAACACATGACAACAGAGTATTTGTTCCACTGGAGGAAATCGAGAGAAAACAGTTTCCTCAGTTTCTACAACATTGTACAACTTTTGCCAAATCCTCCTTCAGGTTCTGGAGGCTTGGAAAGACCACATTCAACTGTCAGTGACATCACACTCTAAAATGTCTATGTGCAGTCAGATGATGAGGGATCGCTGAAAATGGAGGTCTATATTTGAAATTAAATTAGCTCTGCTTCCATTATGCGAGATCGGTTGATATCGAGTGTGTACATGTGTTTGCAGGGAAGAGTGAAAGAAGGGCGCATTTGTATCATTATATGTGTTGGAATTATATGTCAAACTAAAAACTATTCTTAAAAAGGTCCAATTTTGTTGCAATACTTTGCATTTCATTCTATATCATATCTCAAAAGGTGTGTCTACTGCCACCATGGGACAGTCCTCTTAAAAAAATTATATTTTTGAATAACACCAAATTATGCACACTCCTGTTTTCCTTTCCTGTCCAAACCACTTCCTCATTGTGTTCCGTTCATTTTTGTTTTGTTTTTGGAGATAGTTTTGTAAACAAAATTGCAATTTCTGGTAAACTTTCTAGAACAATTTATTTAGAAGAGTATCTAGTGATCCCTAACTTTACTTTGTTTGTGTGTGGTTGGGTTAATGTGTGTTCTCGCCATCTCCGTGGTGACAGAGGTCCGGGGGCCTTTTCTTGCCAGATTGACCCTTGCGAGGTCGCGGGCACCATCAATTATGTCAGCCAGTAAAATGGGCTCCTCTGCGCACAGCAGATTATATGGAGTGTAAAACATTAGAAAAATGTGTCTGAAACATCAGAGTAACATGTTTGAAGTGACAAAGGGTCCGGGGCAGTGGTGGTAGGGGGGCGGGGCTGAACCTCCCCTAAAGAAGGGGATACCCCTGACAAGTGATTTTGTTTGAAGGCATTGTGAAACCACACAAGTGGGCAGGGACACCTTCTATGGCCCCTGCGGTTGTCCATCTTCGGGGCCCAATACAAGCAGGATGGGTGGACATATGCTTTCCACAGGGTCAAATGAAGCAGAACTCGCAGGGCCTTTGTGGCGCTGCCTTTTCTGGGGCCGAGAAGAAAAGGGAAATCTGTTGTCGGGTCGTCGTCCATTGGGCTCGGGGATATCACATAAAAAAAAATTCACCGGTCTGGGGCTTTTGTCTCAGGCCTCATGATAAGGAGCGTGGACCGGGTTTGCTTTAATGGCTAAAGCACAAAGTCCCTCAGAGTCTGAATGAGCTCTTGCAGCAATTGTAAAAAACTCCTTGCTGGCCCTGGCAAGAATGTATCATCCATCCATCACTGGGAAGCTCAGAGAGGCGCTTTGACTAATTCAGGACAATGAAGACGGAGCTGGACAGAGATGTTTGCGATGAGTGTGACACTCAAGCACCTTCCAACTCCCTTTCTCTCTCTTTCAGTGTATGAAAGCCGAGTCTAGATTCTGGCTACAGATAGACTAGATTATGATCAGCACCTCACTCTCTCTCAGCACTGCCAGTAAAAAGCTTTTTGCTGACTGGGGCCAAAGCCAGCTCCCGGAGTTTTTACAGTGTTATACACACTCTCGTATTTTAAGAATGCTAAACCAATAAAAATGGTTTCCATCCATCTGAGCACATAGTGCAGGTTTGTATTTCGGACGGTTGGAGGGTTCGCGCTTACACAGTCTCAATGTAGCGATTCACCTAATCTGTGTATCTATCTGCAAGTGAAGCTAAAACAAGCTGTTAGGGTCCAATGACAAATGTAAATAGAGGAAGGATATGTCAAAAGCAGGACGGATTATAATCTCCATAACGAAGATACTTAAGTAAAGGCCATACGATCTCTGCAGTGGATTAACAAGAGCCAACATTTCAATTACACAAGCCTGATATTTACTATTGCAAGTCCTACTATTGACAATTCAAAGCAGTATACGTTACATAAAATAGGAGTGTGGATATATAGAATTGCAGCCCCCACCTCATGGCTCTGCAGTAATAGACAATGGCACACACCATGAAGCACTAACATATAACTGGATTACGGACCCACATCCTCTATAAAATGCTGTCTACTTCAATCTGGCAAAGACGTCACAGACGCCGCCTGGTTTTTACATTTGTTCGACACAAAGTGCACATGCTCAGAATCGGACGCCACTGTGGAGTGTATCAGTGTAATCTAATTAATTACATGCACTTTAAAGTGAATGCGCGACGTGTCGGGTTGAGTTACATATTGTACCTGGAATCACAAGCCTGGTATATTGGTATTGTATTATGCTGGAATCAGCGTTCTGTTTGGACTCATGTGTAATGATTTGTTGTGTTTGGAAACTTTGACAAGGCATTTGAACACGGTCCCTGGGGATTTTCCCAAACAATGATTTTAATATCTTCTCACGACTAAAGGAAAACGATAATGAAAGACTGGATGCCAGAAAAATAAACACGCTCATATATCTGTTATTAATACTGTCCACAGGGTTGCTGCATCTTTGGATTACTTTAATTGAACACTTTCTTTGAAAGCCTTTCAGAATAAAATTGAAGAAGTAAATCAACTTTTACGATCATAATCACCACTAAAAACGGTGTAATGACGTAAACGTGTCCCCGTATTTTAGCAAATCCCTTTCTTAAAGTTCATAAAAGCATCACAATTCAGGCGTGAGCTACTAGTGATCTTTTAATTATGTCCTAATCTCCTAATCCTGGTTGATCAACCGGTTTTCGCTGAATTAGCATTTTCCTATTTCAAGGGTTGCTAACATTTTCCACAGCCACTCAAACTCCAAACAACTTCTTCTATTTGTTCAGTGTATGATGCTAGTTCAATGATGATTCTGCATATATGATGCAATTAAAGGTACATTACGTAGAATTTTGTGATAAACCCCTCACTTAACTCTTCCCTTCTAATCATATGGGATAATCAATGGTAGCCGTCAGTTACCATTATAGGTCAGAAGGTGTTTAGCTTGTCCTTTCTGGACTACTGTGAAAACATGTTGAGGCAACATGGCTGCATCCGTACAGAGGATCTGCAAGAATTTCACCAAAATCTAACACAATGGACCTTAAATAGGCAAAAAACCTGGCACATCAAGTTAATATCCCAGGAGCATTTGTGCTTTCATACATTTTGGAGAATAGTTATCTCATGCTATGCTGATGATATGGTGTTATTATGGTCTATCCACAATTAGAAAAAGAGGGTTATTGAAGTCAATCCCCTTTAAAGTAGGTGATTCTCTACACTTTCACAAAGTACCACCTTCCCACTGTGTTGTGCATGTACACGTATTTGTATGTTTGATTGCTCCCCTACCTAGGGAGCCTGATGAGAGCGGCTAAAGGGTGTTTATGAGACTGTTAGCCAGAGAGAGGATGCCGCCCTGCAGCTCCTACCCAAATAAAAGAGCCATTTATTACATCCAACATGACCCTCTCATTACACACAAATAGGAATTAATGAGCGCTATATCGGGCGCTCCCAGCGGAGTGAGGCGGGGCCCGCTAAAGGACTATAGCGTTAATTACACTGTCCTACATCTCACCCATTTAACACCACCCATCAGATGGAGCTATCCACACAGGAAAGGGATGGAGAGGAGGATGGCTGGGTTCCACCACCTGAAATGTTCAATATGCTTCATATTTATGAAATATTATTTTATTTTTCAATAACTCTAAACACATTGATTTCCACCGCTGTTGGTATTGTGAATAATATTATTATCATTATTATAATATCTATTCATTTATTTTCCAAAAAATGAAAGTCAGAGTACAAATAACTAGACAAAAACAACTTCACCAACAACAACAACAACAACAACAAAAAGATGAATTAGAATATTACTTTTAAATAAAAGTAACTAAAAATCAAGTATACCCTGTCTCCCAATCCTAATCTAATCCACCTCTCACAAAGGAGGGCAATATTGCTATTAAAATTATTGTAATGTTATACATTGGAACGATGCAATGGATTATTTAGTATTTATTGACATTTGCAGTGAAAATATATGGATTTACGTACAAATATGTGCAAAAAGTAGTTTTAAATTAATATACTTGGTTACATACCACCATTGTAAGATACAGTCAAATGTATTATACATATGATACATGTTTTTGTTCATGCATTCAGACGATGCAGTAACTATTCTAACACAGTGGGTGTGTCTTGTTCTTATTATTTTAATAAAAATAATAATTGTTATCATTATGAAAATTATGAATTGTAATTACAACATCTTAAAAGTGAAATGGGGCTTTGACGGCACGTCAGTGTTTCTTGTCCGATGATAAAATATTTCACCAGATATCAGAATCAAGAATAAAGCGTGGGAGTAAACACATGAGAGAGAAATCCTGCTTTTACACATCAGGTTTGATCTGTGTCAGTTTATCCTCTTTACTCTGTACATGTCTGTGTTTGAAGGGTGCGCACACACACACACACACACACACACACACACACACGTGCGCAAAGAAGTCAGGAGAAAGCTCTCAGGATGTGTGTGTTTCCTCCTGACTCTGCTCACATCACCTTGTCTACACCCTCGGCTTTTCTCTTCCCTCTGCTTCCACTTCAATCTTTATCGCTCTGTTCCCCCTCACCTCCCCCCCCCCCCCCCCCCCCCCCCCCCCCCCCCCCCCGGGCTCCCTCCCAAAAGATATTATACAATCACTGTCGTCAATCTTTTCTCATATATCTTCCCTTTTCTGTGCATCTCTTCAAGCAAATCAAACAATTTTACACCGTCTTACCATCGGAATCGGCCCCATTCTCTGTGTTAATTGTCTTGAAAGGAAGCTTTGTATACTTCAACACCCAATCACAAAGGCTGATCCACTCACTTCTGAGCGTTACACAGCTACTGTGATATTAGATGGGTGTTTTTTTTTTTTCTTTACTGTACTTTGAACCAAAAGCTCATTATCTATTAAATCATTTTCCCTAGATGTATTATTATATATGTAATCTGGTCATTTGACTTTATAGTGTGTGACACATTTCCATGTTGATAGACATTGGAAATCCATTAGCAAGTGGGTTTAGTTCACAATGAAAGGTGTTTGTGATACGAAAAATATATACAGTGTACAGGGCTCTCCCTGAAGAATGGAACAAGGGCGCTGCCCCAGTAATGTTGCCTAAATTCAGATTCCAACCACATGCCATCATTTTCCTTGACACCTTTTCTTCTATTTCTCCTCTGCTCTGTTACACAGCGGATCGATCCGCACACACACACACAGACACGAGTTCGCTCGTTCACGTTAACACTCTCCCACCAGCGGACTGAGAGCGTGTCAGAAAGTAATAGTATATACATATATATATATATATATATATATATATATATATGTGTGTGTATCTATATATTTATTTTGTTATATTCCCATATAAAAACAAAAAAGATTAACCTAATTTAAGGTTTTTTAAAACATCACTTTTGAGATATCTTTAGTCGAGCCAAGATGTTTTCATTTCCATTAATCCCTTGCAATTATTGTTTCAAAGTGTGGGGGCGATACTGAGCTCTCAGAGACTGTGTCTTTGATTAGCAGGCAAATGATTAAATATAAAATTAAAATGTGTTGACCTGCAGATAAACAATAACATGGACATCAGACTCCAGATTCACAGAATTGCATTAAAAGTGACTCCTATTATGATTTATCAGTGCTGGTAAACACGATAAACATTAACTGTCAAATTACTGTAACATACACTGAACAAGGCTTAAAGATACTTCATTTGTCTTAAGTGACAAATCACTGTGTTTCCTCCCGTCTGTCGTAAATTTCTGTTTCCCGGCAAAAGTAAACAATTACACCTGGATCAAAGTGCTGGAATAATTACATGTCAAGCGCTGGTTAGTTGTAATGTCTGCAGTCAGCTATGAGAAGGGGGCGGGCGTCTATGAGGTGATCTCTCTTTCATCTTTTTATGCACCCCCCCCCCTCCTCTCCCGCAAAGGCACTTTTCAACTCACAAACATCAACACACTCGCATCTTCCCCTCTGTCGCTTTGACACAGGAAGAAGAAGCCGGAGCCCCCGCAGCCAACGCCGCCGTCCACACCCAATGCGATTAAGCCTGAGCAGTGATTAATCCGGGCTGCCCCGTAATTCCTCCTTACTACTTTAATGGATGTTATCTCTCCTCCTCTGAGGGCTTATCTTGCTGATCGCAGAGGGAAGAGGAGGAGGAGGAGGAGGGGGGTAGAAATCCATAGCATGGTAAGTAAATGAATAAGTGAGTAAATAAGAAAATAAATAAATAAATAAACGCGGGGATTGAAGGAGCGTCTAAGCGGATCAGGCAGATCAGTCTCTGTAAAGTGCTCATTTGTTTTCTAAGAAGAGACGAGACGAGCCGCCTTCAAAGCCGCCCGATACAGTGGAAACGCCGTGTCGACATCACCATTCACACACAAACAAAATAAATGATCCAAACGGCTGTCGATAAAACTCGCCCGGTGTTCTCCAATCACAAAGAACAAAAAAACCAAAACAAAAAAACAGAAGAGGAATTAAAGAGTCGATGAGCTCATTTCATTTCAATGAAACAACGGTGTTGCTTCATTTGTGGTTTTCTGATGTTTTTCTGACATTCCACATCAAGTCACTCACAACACGGAGGCAAGTTCGCTCAAGTCGCATTCGATTGGAGGAATGAAAACATGATAACTTAAGGTTTCGGGAAATGGGAGCTACTTCCTGTTCTTGCAAAATAATAATAACAATGACAAAAATAACTGAATATTGTTGTGTTGCCATGTGCAGCATCTTTAAAATGAATCCATAAAAGGATTTTTGACTCTGAATGAAAATGAAAACAGGGCAAAGTTTATTATAAAAGGTGCAGTGTGTAAGGTTTTGGTTCATTTTTGTTACTTCTATAGGCCAGGGGTGTCAAACATACAGCCCGAGGGCCAAAACTGGCCGCTAGAGGGTCCGACCCGGCCCTCGGGATGACTTTCCAAATGTTCATGCTGGAGGTTGAAAAAATACTTCTGTCAATTTTAGGATTACAAAACAACTATATCCTGACAAATGTTTAATCACCTCAACGTATGACTTGCTTTTGCCCTACGGGGGCTGCCATGTTTTTGCAATAGCTCAGAGTGGACGAACCAAACATATTTTTTAGCTTTAACGACAACTACCATGCGTTCCCTGCATGTTCGAAAGGGACGAGTGAGGCGATGGATACAACATGCAACTTCACCAATCGGTGTCACCAACCTAGCACACTGCCCCTTTAAAGTTTCCTTCTATTCATGTAAATGTGTTTATCACCAATTTGTCTCCTCCGGCGAATTTGTCCTTTCATGTCTTTGTAGACGCCAGCGAAGGAGTGACAGGGTTAAACCTGCTCATAGCACCTCTTCTTCTCTCTTTTTTTCATTCTTCTTCTTCTTCTTCTTCTACTCCTTTTTCAAATTCTTCTTCTTATACGCTGCGGCTTACAGCGATGTTGCGGCGAGATTCTGTCATAGACAAATCTCTGTGGGACACCATTCACTACCAGTGTACATCTTTAGGTACAAAGCTGCGGGGCTGCATTGGCTCCAGGTAACATAAACGCTCCCCTTCGAGCCATCGCGTATCTGCCCATGAAAATTCTCTAAAGGGCTTTAAGCATTTACGCTGAACACTATCAGGCAACCGCCGCATATTCAGCTTACCCTGTTGAATGGGGTGTGGGGGGGGGGGACTTCAAAGAGAATCGCAAAATACCTTTTGCAACCGCTACGTTTTCTCCCTGCGATGTCTCCTTCCTGCTCTCTATTCATTTTATATTTCCACACACAAGCCTCGGCACGATGTAAAATGTATTATCAGCCCATATATTTCCTCTTTAAATGAATAATAACAATAATCTGGGAGTAATTTCTCCTTTGCGCCGCACTGTCTAAATAGGGCAAAGCAAAGCGAGTTAATATAGAGCTGCGGGTAAACAAGGCCGTGCAATAATGAACGTGTGGATTAGGGCCGCTAGTCTATGTTGTGTGATAAGAGGACACGGCTGCTAGTATCCAGGTAACAGCACATATTGACTGTCAATGGAGGATAGACTGCTGTGTGGCTTCACTCACTGTGGGCCCATGCACACACACTTGGCTGAGAAGCGCATAGAATGGGAATATAATGAATGCATAAGCCTGTTTGCACAGTGTGGAGCTTAGAATGCAAAACAATGTTGCATAAACACAGTGTGCTTTAATGGAAGAGATAATAAATGGCCTCATAATGAGCAATAAAAAATGCTCTTTAAACACTTTACTGCTTAGTTCACACTTATAATTAATCTGGCTTCCATGTGTGCATATAAAGTAAAACAGCCGGGGCGAGGGAGAGAAAAATGGCTGCTGGTAAACATCTGCGACGCGGCCTCGGAAATCTGTTTCCTCCGCACCGGCGTGGCGGCAAACTCCGGAGGAAAAAAAAAAAAGAAATGTGCTACCCAAAATTATTTACAACAGAAAACCATAACATTTATAATGTTTTACAAAGCCATCAAATAAGTGGGAGAGGGGATTAATTGCCCCGGGCCGACCTTAAAATAATTATTTTGAGCGCTGCAACTCTAAACTCCCAATGAAATTGATACACTTTGATAATTAGATTCTTGGCACTGACCCGCTGAAGTCAATAAAGGTTATTAAGGCCAATTGCTGTCTAAACGCATTACGGGCGGGGCTAAACTGTCCGTCGGAGGCCCGCTGCTGCTACTCCACCGCCAATATGATAATCCATTCTCCGTCCTGGGGGTTTCTTTCTTCCCCCGGCGCCTGTGTCTCCACTCTGCCATACAAAACCAGATTGGATTCGCTTAACCTTTCCAGGACTTTGATCAAATGAGCTCACACAGCAATAACATTTACATTGACCCCTCCTCCCCCCAACGCACACACACACACACACACACACACACACACACACACAGCTGTCTCTACAGTCTCCACACACACGCGCCAGGTCAATAACCTAATCAGCTATCGATGGCGACCAGGCCAGGCTGTGTACAACTGCAGTGCAAAGCCTCCTCAGTTGTTTCTGAGGACACACACACACACACACACACACATGCACACGCACACGCACACCACACACACAGGTATGCATGAAGAATTCACCCTCTGTTATGAATCAGAGGTAGATTCAGTCACACAAAGAGAAAAAAAAATCCCTGTGGCATTTATGTGTGTGATCATATAGCGTGTGCGTGCGCGCGTGTATGTGTGTGTGTGTGTGTGTGTGTGTGTGACCAAACCATCGGAAAACACAGAGTGACAGGCCGGGTGAGCAGAGCAGGCGAAGAAGACACTACTTCCTGTTTTGTAACACGTTGAATTATACAAATGTATTCGACGCAGTGGATCCCATTTATTATGAAAGTAGATTAATTTCCTTGATACGTGTTGAAAAGGTTTCCAACTACAAGGCTGTCAAATGAGAAGGGGGGGTGAAGGAGAGAGATGGTGGCGGGAGAGCGGGAGCAAGAGAACAAGAGGAAGAAAGAACATGAGAGAGCGAGAGAGGGAGAGAGCGAGAGAGAGAGAGAGAGAGGGAGAGAGGGAGTGCACGGATATCTCTTTGCATCCGCGGCGGTGGCTTTTGAAGTTGCGAGATGAGCAGCCACAGAAGTCAGGAAAGTGACAAATTAGGGAAAAAGCTGTACTGTGCAAGCAGAGCTGCTAAATCAATTAAAGTCAAGCCGGGTGCATATATTAACATCAGTGGCACACGCACACACACAGGACCAGGAAGGGGAAAAGAAATAAATAAAAGGAAGATGGGCTGCCGCTTCTACGCGCACACAGTGGAAAGAAAAAAAAATAAATATTCAAAATACTCTGCATGAAGCTGAGACTGGGTCTATTGTCAGTCACACAGGAGTGTGTATTCATTGTTGCTAGTTTAAAGAAATGTCACTTGTGTATGATCTTTGCAGCCATGGCGGTTAATTTGGGGTACTGTGGCACAAGATGTTGATAAAACGTGTCCAATCCCACGGACGCAAATTTATCCTTCATTGCGGTATCACGCTGCAGGTCGATTAGCTCGAGTTGAATGTCAGCTGGCATTTCAGTTGGCTTCACTGTAAATGGCGAGCGAAATGTTTTTTCAAGTTCAGTGAAGACCTGAAACCTCCGCTCAAACTCTCGGAGCAAATCTGTGATGTGCTCTTTGTATTTCGCCACATTAGTACAGTGCGGTGCTTTTGGGCGCACAGCTGTTAGACATGGGAAATGCTCTGTGTCGCCCCTAGATAGCTTCGCCATCATGTCTTCTTATTAAGTCAAAGTTTTTAACTTCTTTCTTCAGACCGTGTGCAATTTCGGTGATCAGCATTCGCCTTCTTCATCGACGTTTGACAGCACTTGACGTGTCACCAGGCAGATTTGACAGCGGGCATGCGCAGAAAGCCCAGCGACACCAAAACTGCACAATATCTGAACAAAGTATTTTAATTGTTTTTGTTCGTTTGTTTAATTGTAGTTGTAAATTGTAATATTATTGCCATCTCGAAATATTTATCTCAAAAACCTGTATCAGATACAGGTTTTTGAGATAAATAACATTCACTTCAATCGGACACTTTTATTTTCCCAAGCCACGCAGAGCTGCAACATAAGGATGAAAGAGCCGCATGCGGCTCCGGAGCCCTGCTCCAGCCTTACAAAGTCATTTGGTCTGTTTTTTGTGTTTTTTCCATAAATGTGCATTTTCAAAGTAAGACAAGTAAGGCAAAAATAATTTCTTCATAGCTCCCACTTTGTTTAGTGTGGTGAGTTGGTTCAGTGGTTTAAAACTGTATTTACTCAACTGTATTTAATAAACCAATCATTTTATTTTGATCAATTCCATTGTTTTTGAATGAATGTGTTGTTAGAATAGATCATTTGTGATTCGTAATTATAATATGTAGGCTACAAATGTAGGCTGGATGCTAAAGCATAGCACTGAAAAACAAAGCTAAAGATTTTGATTTGACATTTTGCCATTATTTGACTGGTCCGGCCCACTTGAGATCAGAAGGTACTAACCAGACCCAAACTCAGTTTGACATACCTGGTCTAAAGCATACATTGCCCATGAGCTCTAGTTAATTACACATGCAAGTTTTTTTGTGTGGCAATATATTCAGTGTGTTTAAAGTGTGTTTACATCTTCACATGTACGTAAATGCATATACAATATTTGTTACATGAATAATTGATAATTAAGTATATAAACAATTATGAGTTTTAATGACGACTGAAGTCGACCATAGGTTCTCCTGTATGTTCCGAAGGGTGAGGGTGAGGTGATGGATACAACATATAACTTCACCTCTTCATGTCACCAAATCTTACACACTGCACCTTTATTAAGACACAGTGGCTTGTTTCCTTTCATAACAAACAAAGTGATTTGAAATGAGAGGCAGTAAATGTCATGTCCCACATTAAATGTTAAGTCTTCGTCAGTTAGTTCAGTCCTTATGTGTTTGTGGTTTTATTTTGGTGAAGGGTTTTTCTGTCTTTCTCCTTGCACCTCGTCTGGCTAGTCGTGAACAGCTGATTCCCTGATTGTGTGCACCTGGTGCACCTCTGTTAAGCCTGGTTCCGACCTTTTTGTTCCCACGACTGTTCTTGTGTTTCTTGTTGTTCCACGCTACCTGAACACTATCCTGCCTGCGACCTCACAGACTCCTGAATCCTGTGACTCAGTAAGACTCTGCCCTATTTGAGAATTATCTCTCTGTTCTATACCTGCTCACTGTGTCCTCGTGCATTTAGGTCCAAGCCTTGCTTTGTATGTTCGCATATATGACAGTAAATTGAGTCTTTGAATAAAACATTAATTGGAAACGAGGAGATGGTTCTTTGAATCACAAAGCTGTGAGCTTCCATGTAAACATGGCGGCACCACACTGCAGTGTGACTGTGACGTGTTGAAAGCAATACTATTTCTTTAATATTTAAGGTATAATAGTGACTATAAAGCTAGAAGTACTGACCGGAAGTTGACGTTCCATAGGTTCACAGTGCAATTTTCAGAATTAAAGTATTGAGTTGAATGACGTTTATTTTTACATGAAAATAAAGTACAAAGTATATTTTGTCATATTGTTTATCCATTATTGTTATCGTGCCAATCCTCACAAATGACGATCACATAGTAGCAGAACTAAAACACAAAGTGCTTTTATTTTGAAGGTGAGTTTACAGCCTCTGCTTTCACCCACATACCCTGAGAGGTAGCAGTGCCTTCATCTTTCAAGTAAAGTCAACGCTGTAGAAACACCACTACTACTTCTCCCAACACTTCAGGTATATTTTAATTCTATATTATTATTATATATTACTGTGCAGGATATGTGGCGGGCTCTTTTAGTAATTTGTTTGTGGTCACGGCTGCAGAAGTGATATATGCCATGAAGGATGTTTTGCACTTGTATTTTGATTCATTCATTCAAGTAAAGCTAAAACTTGTGTCTTACTTCTCCCAACACTTCAGCGCCCCTCATTTTCAGCAGTTTAGGGGTGTAACGTGACCACCTACCAAAGACTATCACGGTTGCCGTGGCACTGCGGCGCTTGGCCACGATGTTGCTGGCCAGACAGGTGTAGTTGCCCGAGTCAGACAGACGGGCCTCGTTGATGATGAGGTTGTGGTCGGCTCGGGTGTCGATGTTGTCATCACTCAGGGAGCTCACCAGCTCCTCGTTCTTCAGCCATTCCACCTGGAGACAGAGGAGGGAAGGAGAAGGAGGTCAGTTCTACACGAGAAGAGTTTTAATGGTTTAAACGTGTGTGTATGAGAGAGAGAGAGAGAGAGAGAGAGAGAGAGAGAGAGAGAGAGAGGCACAGTAAGTGGTTCATGGTTTCCTAAGAGAAAGAAGGTTCCAGGTTACCCCTGAGTTCCTCCTGGATTGAGCTGTGTTCATATTCTGGCTTCATTCCATAGACCCATGTAGATTTAGGAACATTAAAAAACTTTGAAATGATCATGTCCTGATGTTAGTGCGGCCCCCCCCCCCCCCCCCGTTACCAGGGGACAAACAAACATTATTATATCAAGACCTGTTGTTATCATTCCATGAAGTTATTGAAAATGTATTCTGGGCTATTTATTTTTATATCATCTTTATTTCAGTAACAATTACCCCAAAGATTACCCCATCTTATCAAGAAACTCAAATGGATGTGAAAACTTCCAACTTTATAATCAGTAACTATCAAATGTGTGTCAGGACAATAATTCAACATTCTGCACAAGAAATAAAAAAAATAATACTTTTTCTAAATTACCACATACTATGAAATTACTTTATTACAAACAGTTCCCTCACACTCAGAAATAGTGAAAAACATTCATTTCAGAAGTAAATTGGACTGGAAACAAATGTAGATGGTTTTCTAAAGGGGACATTTATTTTGTAGGCTATAAGACGGCTGAGAAAAGGCGACTCTGTGAACGGAGGCTCCCGGACACGGCTATGCTTCCTCATATGTAAACATCAAGCAGGATAGAATTACACACACAGGAAATGGAAGCATTTCAAAATAAAAGCATATTTTGGCTAACTTTGTCCAGCTTTATGTATAAAACATTACTTCATGCTTTGCTTATGAATAATGAACATTAAACATGTCCTGTGCAGTATAGCTGGATTGATTGATATCAGGGTTAGAGTTAGTTGGGTTTGTTGTTTCATTAAGCAGAGAATGAAATGACAGGCTCAACCTCTTCCTCTCTCCACCAGATCCTCATGTGTCCTCTGAGGTATTAAAGCTTCTGCCAACTCAGACTGAGCTCAGTCTGTTTTTGTAAAGCCATGATATTTGTGCCGGATTCATCTGATCTGTGACTGTCTCTGCTGTTCACAGGATCATACCTTAAACCTCCATTATCATTTTTCTATTCATCATAACTTATCAAATTATTATTTTTCGACAATGCATGTTGTGCATAATACAGTGAACTTATCAATGGCCAAAAATATGCTTTCCTTACGTTTCCTGTGTGTGTGATTCTGGCACGTCTTATATTTTCATTCGTTTCTCATTACTTTGCGACATGTGGTCAACATCCTCCCAGTGACCCATACTAATGTTGGTCAACTGTACCTTCTCAGCCAGGCGGCACACACACTGGTGCCAGAGCCATTAGGAAGTCAAAAGATGCACCATAACCAATTACCAGCAAAGAGAGCGAGAGGAAAACTAATTATGAATTACAAACTTAGTAATGCTTTAGTGCATCAACTCTGGTACGAGAGCTGCACGGCTGCGTTTGCAAATTATATTCATAGTGTGGCGGAATGGGCTGAGCTGATGGATTCATAGGAAACACACCGGCAGGCGCTCTTTATTAGAAACAACGTTCGGGCTGGATGCAAATAGGAAGTGCCTGTGGGCGTGTGAACGCAGGTTAAATAGAAATGACACCAGAGCAGACTGGGATGTTGGATGGCAGATAAATATATTGACATAAATAAAAATGATAATGAACATGATAACACAGTAATCATTTCTCACGCTCACCATTTTTTTCACACTAACGGCATCAGTCCAAGCGCTGTTGGCAGAAGAGGGATTGTTTCTTTTTTTGCAGAGGGGCGAAGCTAAGTGAGGGCAATGGAAACCTGTATTCCTCTCAACAATTCAAAGACGGCCTCACGTGTGGGTTCAATAATTCAAAAAACGTCTGAAAAGCAGTTCATAGGTTGAGCACTGGGGGCTGACTCCAGAAGTGATCAAATCCCCATAGACTCCAGTATTAAAGGTACAGTGTGTAAGATTTCAGTCATTTTTGTCACTTCTATAAATATTACAAAACAATTACATGCTGACATATTCATGGATTTATAATCAGCTAAATGTATTATGTTTTATATTACCCTTATGGAGTGGGTCCTCTCTACAGCAGCCGCCATGTTTTTACAGTAGCCCAAAGTGGACATTCTGAATATCTTTAGAGTTTTAATAACAACTTAAGTCAACCATAGGTTCTCCTGCATGTTCAGAAGGGTGAGGGTGAGCTGATGGATACAACATGCAACTTCACCTCTAGAGGTCATCAAATCTTACTCACTGCACCTTTAAAATGATTGACTTCAGAAGTGACTGAAAAACATTTAAAGTCTTGTACAAACATTGGTTTTGGTCTCAATCATTCACATTTGTTGCTACCACGACAACTGTACGGAGGGTGAATCTTTTTCTACCTCTCTTATTTGACATTTGAAATTATGCATAATTGGGGTGTGGTCTCTTGAATGACACCCGAGCCGACCTGTCACGTACCGTGGATGAGGAGACAGCACCATGGGCCCATCCACAGCTCTATCTGTGTTCCGCCTTTGTTTTGAAATGAACTAGGAAGTAGGAGGGTTAGGCTTCGGCAAGATGGCCGACAAGGGACTCATCCACAATTTGCCATGAAACCTCCCTGCTATAACCAACAGATGACGTCACGGACGCTACGTCCATCTTTAGGTACAGTCTATGGTTCAATCATACATGAGACACCGAAGCATGTCTAACAGATGAGATGAAGGACTGAGGGACTGAGGGAGGAGTTTAATTTCTCACAATTATCGTCATCCTACTCTGAACGGGTGACAAAAGGGGTGTCACCTCGCTCCTCCAGCCCTCCATTACGTTCTCCATAGTGTTTCTGTATTTGTTTCAATTTCATCTTGGGAAATTTGCGCCTTGAAAGAAGCAATTAAACATGTGGCATGAGTGGGGGTCGGGGGTCCACACCGCACATTAGCTGCCTGTCTGTCTGTCTCCCGCTAACAGCTCGTGGGTAATGATGAGAGGATTCACTGAGCAGACGGGAAGAGAGAGAGAGAGAGAGAGAGAGAGAGAGAGAGAGGGCAAAAAAAGGGTTGGGACCCGCTGAGCTGCTTGTCAGAGGCGACACCTCCAAGCACGCAGCTAATCCACTTCACAGGTTCTCCCCACAACCAATCAGCAGCACATACACACTCACACCCTTTGAACTCAGCACGGCTCGAGGTGTTCATACGAACAGTGAGCCTGACAGAAGCAGGTGGAGCTGATATTTTGGTCATTTTTTTCACCTCGGTTACCTCCCAAATACTGACCAAAATCTCTTGCACTGTACCTTAATTCATGTTTTGCTGTGACAGTTGGTTAAATAATTGATGTAACATACGCTACTTCTCACACACACACACACACACACACACACATGCTTCCCAGTGATGGTGACATGAAACTATCAGGTGATAAGTCGGATAAAGATAACGTCATTTTCACACTTCTTCCTCACGTTTATACTATCTATTTTTGCCTACTCACATAATCGGTAAATTGAATTGAAGGAAATAATCGATAGCTGCAGCTCTAAAAAACACTTAAACAAGCAACATTGAAGTTGTTTTAGAGCAACATGGCGATGTCTTTGTGGAGCTGAGAGGAGAACAGCTTGTATCACTGTGCAGGAGCATTTAGTGGATTCCCCTTTGAGCCGGGGCCCCGGCCGTCTACCTGAGCTACTGTAGATCAAGGGGATTCATCTGGGATTAAAGGATTCCACTCAGGGAGGCAGAAATTGGTTTCCAGTTTGGCTGTTCATTCATTTCACACTTTCTCTCAGTCCCCTCTCCAAAGAAACTCATTATAGCAGGTTCTCATGGACTCCTTTCTCCTCTCTCTCCCTGGGTTAAAAGATCTCCTCTGCATTCACACCCGTGATATCTGTGAGGTGAAAATGGAGGATTGGTTTTGGATCAGCCCAAACGGAATTACAAATAAGCTGCTCCTACGTTCTATGAACCATGGATAAATAGCAGCTCTAGGTGTGAAGATATTCTTGTATCAAAACTCTCACCAATGCTCACATTCGCAATTAAGAGTGTTCATGCACCTGTGCCTGTGCGTGTTTCTGTTGTTTAACGTCTGTAGGTGTCTGAGCTCTGACACCTGAAACTAAAAAGAAATAAAAGAGAATAAACAACTGTTTCCATCACACCATCACTGTTTTATAATCCTTATAAATGTGATTTAGAAAACTGTGCTACTTCCCAATCAATAAAGTTTCAGAGGATTTATTCAGTGCAATTAAAGATTCCACACAATCAATAAGTGCTTATTATAGGCTGTAGAGTTGTTGAGCTGCACACAGTTCAGGTGAAGGTCGTTAGCTGTGCTGATAAGAGGTGAGCAGAGGCTAAGCCCCCCCCCCCAAAAAAAAACAAAAAAAAACAAAAAAACAATAACCAAATGCATCATGGATATATTCTGCTGTACCTTTTTGTGATTTACTTACAAACATTTCTAGTTCATAGAAATGCTAATGTAGCAGGGCAAAAAAACATGCATGATACTATAAAAGCTAGGATATAATATTTACCAATGAAATTATTGAAAACGTCTTATGGGCTATTGATTTATGTATTATCTATATCATCTTTATTTCAGAAACAATTTCTCCAAACACCACCTTATCAAGAAACTCAAATGGATGTGAAAACAACATAACTTTATAATCAGTAATTATCAAATGTGTGTCAGGGAAATGATTTAACATCCTATGCAAAAAAAACAAAAACAAAAAAGAATACACACAGTTCCCTTACGCTCAGAAATACAGAGCATTTCAAAAGCACACTTGACTGGAAACAACTGGAAGTGGTTTTCTAAAGTGGGACCTTTATTTTGAAGGCTAAGAAAGCAAGGGAGAGGCGCTGTGAATGGAGGCTACCTGATACAGCTATGTTTACTTGCATGTAAACATCAAACACAACAGAATCACAGGAATGGGAAATTGAAGCATTTCAAAATAAAAGCATATGTTGGCTCTTTCTTTGGTATAAAACAGCAAAGCTCGTAGAGTGTAAGGCAGATGTGGACCCTGGGCCTTAATTGCCCATGTCTGATTGACATCAACCATGACTCAGCACTTTCATCTCAGTGGTTTCAGTGGTGAACATCTCAGAATGTGGACCTGTGCTATGAGATGAGTCATTTCAGATGACAGGTAATTATTACATTTGGTCCAGATTTTATGATATTACAGGATTATGAGTATATTATGAGTTAAGATTTTGGTCGTTTTTTTCACCTCTAAAAATATTATAATAATAATACACACTTTCATGAATTTATAGTCACCTAAATCTTTTATGTTTTTTTCATCATCCTTAAATGAGCCCATTCATGTATATTAATGTGAGGAGTGGGTCCCCTCTACAAGGCCACCACATTTTTACAGTAGCCAATGTGGACACACATTTTAGTTTTAATGACAACTGAAGTGCTGCAAGTCCTGCAAGTTCAGAAGGGTGAGAGTAAGGTGATGGATACAACATGCAACTTCCTACCTCTATATTTTTTCAAATTTTTTTTTATTTCATGAACCAGCATCAGCCCTAATCATACATAAACATTTTCAATGCATTTTGTTAAATTTTTAACCTCTCAATTGTCGTGTTTTTGTCATGATACGACTCTACTTCATGTCTCCTGTCAAATAAAATATATACTTTTCTGTCCACACTCAATGCCACACAAAAGAAGTCGAAATGTAAAAATAGATAACGAATGATAATAATATTGAGAAAAAAAGGTGGAGGCAGCTCAATTCATGAAGGAATTAGTAAAGTAATAGTAATGGGAAAAAAATCTCTCAGACCTTTGCAGAGCCTCAAATGAAGTGAAGAACTGAGCAGGTGCATAGGTTTATATTATGCCTTTTTGAGCAGGATCAAAAATAGTGATTTGAATGGGTTTTAATCTGGACCTTTTGGTGCGTACTAAAACTGTGAGTATTGGGGTTCACATTGTTTATAATAGAATAAACAAATTTTAAAAGTACCCAAAAAAAATTTAATATCATCCTTCATGAACAATATGCATGAAAAATGGCTAAAATATTCAAGAAATAAAAACCTTAAAACACAAAATAGTGTGTAGGTGCGTGTCATGTCATCTTCTACCGCTTATCCAGTATTCTGGGTCGAGGGGAATTTCTACCGGCATGCATAGGGTCTTTCTTTGGGGTATCAGTGTCAGGGACAGTGACACTGCAGCTGGGCCAAAGTGGAATTCTGTTAGGGTTGAGATGTTGAACCCAGACGCAGCACAACGGCAGGACACCAAAGTTAGTTCTAGATGTTTTACTATGTGCAGGTAGGTCACAGAGCAAACAGGGGGACAAAGGTGAAGGTGAAGTCAGGCGACAGAAAACAAGTCAATTACCAGGTACAGGGGAATCAGACAGGTCAGGGACCAACAGGATCATACACGAGGAGTCAGGCAGAGAAACGCTGGAGAGTATGGCAGAGCACAGAACAATCTGGCAAAGAGTGTGAGTGTGGCTGTGGCTTCAGTAGTCCAGAGATGATGAGGGTGATGATTTGCAGCTGGGAGATGGGAGTGTCCCAGAAAGAGGGGAGGGGTGTTAGTGAGGCGGTAGAGTTGTGACAAATTCGAACCAGTGACCTTTGCTTACAAAGGCGACTGCTCTAACCACGGAGCCACTGCCGCCCTGTTTAGGTGCATCTAAGGGTTAAGTCCATTCATCGACCCAGGCTGCATCATTTTTTGGCATCTTGGGCCACTGACTTCATAAAAGGTATCATGGTGAACATGATGGCCAAAGAAATCCCAATTTACATAATATGCAGCAGAGGTGGAGCAGTGTTAGCATTCACTGGAAACCAAACAGGATGAGCTGTGTGATGCTCTGCAGAGAGGTGAGGTCATCACCTCTGACCCTGTTTATATTCCACACAGCCAACTTTGTTGATATGAAAATATTGATAACTGCAGATTTGATGTTGTCTATGCAACATAATAGGCACCGACATTCAAGCATGAGTTTACACAAAAACATTAAGTTGCCAGATTCTTTGATGAGAAAAGGGGGGCAAAATCTGGTGCAGACAGATGAAGTAAATAAGGAAGTTAAACAATGTGCAGTTCACAGGGTAACCACTGGGGGCTGACTCCAAAAGTGAGTCAATCCCCATAGACTGAGCATAATTAAGGGTGGGGTCTCTTGACTGACACCTGCGCTGAAATTGACCAAAATCTTACTGTAAGATTTGTTGATCTCTAGAAGTGAAGTTGCATGTTGGATCTATCACCTCACCCTAACCCTCCAAACATCCAGGAGAACCTGTGGTAGACTTCTGTCATTCAAACTCACAAGAAGTTTAGTACTTCCACCTTTACTGCTGTTAAAACATGACGGATTCCATAGAGAGGACCCGCTCTTCATGTAAATACAAATTAATGGGCTCATTTGAGGGTAATGGGAAAAAAATGAAACATTTAGGTGATTAGAAATACTGGCATGAAAATGCCAGTATGTTATTGTTTTGTAATATGTTTGTTGCAAAAATGACCAAAATCTTACACACTGCACCTTTAAAGAATAATGAGATGACTAAGAGAGAGGACTGAATGGATCCACAGTATCATCCCAATGACACGTCTCCTGCTCTGCCTCAGACTCAGGCAAACGACACAAGTGATTTCACTGTGACCTCATTAGCTCTCAAACTGACACAGGTGATTCTCTGACACCTCCCTCAGATGCTGGGATTCACAGTATTTACTCCAAACCACAGACACACTGCACCTGAGCTGTGTTCGTTCACTCACTCTGCTGCACGTTTCAATATTGCATGGGCAAGGTGCGGAGAAACGGAGATCTGTCCTGCGCTCTCTGCATTATTCAGCCCCATCTCTCAGTGCCAGGCTCATTTGTGTTGACAAAGGATCCAACGGGGGGACTGTGATCTGCTCTTCATGGTCTCACATTCTACTATTTTCACCCCTCAGTGGATTCTGCTCTGCCCAAATGACATCACTCCTCCATTTCAACACTGAATCATTTATACGGTGCAGGGCAGGAGGTCGACCTCCTTCTAAATCTGTGCGCTGCACGCATCAATTACACAGCCATCACTCAAGATGATAATCACTGTATGGAATCAGACAAGCTCCATCTGGAGAAGAAAATCTATTTGACGACATTTAAAACCTTTTTTTCCCCTGATCTCTTGTAAGGAACGTATGTTCTCCGTTTCTCATGTCACCAGCAGGTGGTTTGAGAAACGGCCAGCAAGTTTGTTTTTCATTTCTTTTATCCATCATTTTTATCTATTGTCACAATATTCTGCAATAATCAGAGTATTTATCAATGTTTATTTAGCTTAACATGAGTTTTGTGCATTTAAATGTGTGTTCAGGGGGGTACAGGAACCAGTTATTTCACTTTCCATCATTTCATAATGGAAAAACTACTTTCAAACTTCTTGAAGCTCAAATATTGTTCTGGCATGAATTAAGTTTGAGTTTTAGGTTTTCATCGTAATAATTAGAATAACTGAGTTGTTGAATAAAAACACATTATTGAGTGTTCAAGATGTCCTTATTTAAACACAGCATGAAACCAAATACAAGCCTGTACATGTTTGACTAAATATAAATACAGTTGAAATAAGTCATTTAAAAGCATGTTTACATGACATATTTAAGAGCTAAAAAATTCCAGCCACCTGTCATGGAACTTGTCATGTGCTGTGACAACTATACTCACCACACTGCTTTAATGGACACATGTTCAGCCTGCTGTACAACCTTTAATGTGTCAACAGCTGCTGTGGCTTAATTACTGGTTGTCACCTCGGAGAGAGACTCAGAGAAGAAAGTTGTGCCTGTGTCTATCTCTCGATTTATTTTTTATGTCTATGTTTGTAAAACATAAGAAACGATAATATATGATAAACTTAATGCATCCCAAAGGAAATAGTTTTGCCGGGGTATGGTGTTAGTAGGGTACAAATACAAGGGTTGGAAGATACATTTAAAAGTGTCAAAAAAATAAAAAAATAAATAGAAATTACAAAAAATAAACTGTCGAGGTGAAAAAGTTGAGAGAGCGCAGGAATAAATGTGTGAACATTAAATTGTGTGAAAAGTGACTGTAAATATTGCATGTAGTGAAAAGAAAACACACACACGTTTGTATAATTGTCATGGTTACGGAACCATGATGTTATGGAACAGTAGTTTTCACCATAGCAGTGAATCCTTGACAGACACATTTGAGCATGGTTGACTGAATATTCATGGGATTTCACATGATAAATACATAATAATTATTATGTAATTATATATAATACGACATAAAACAAATTATTCCCATTATTTGGGAAATGTTCTCATAACGAATTAAGTATTAAACATGTAAATTAATTCATAATGTTTTTGTTACTGCTTTTATTGCTTTGCTATATGTTTTTTATTCATTTGTTGATTTTTATTTTTATTTGACTGATGTCAAATAAAAATACACTCACACACAACTCATGTCTAAGAACTT
>JAFBJT010012605.1:0-10366 GCA_016785325.1 Chascanopsetta lugubris | reverse complement strand
ATTAAAGTGATCTGGACAAGACGATGAACCCCTCTCTCTCTCTCCCCCCCCCCCCCCCCCCCCCCCCCCCCCCCCCCCCCCCCGCCCCCCCGTCCCCGCCCCCCGTGAGTCAGGACTCTGCAGACCGCTCCACAGTCCGGGAGCAGCACTTTACCCTGGAGGACGACCTGACTCCCAGCTTCGGCTTCGTGCAGTCCTTCATCCTCCTCACCGACCACTACATCCTGGCCCGCGTGGCCTTCGTCTTGGCGATGCTGCTGAATGTGTGCGTGCTGCCGGCCTTCAGGTTCCTCAGCGCTCCCGCTGGCCGAGGTGAAACACCTCGCCACCATGTTGTTTTGAATTCAAGTTGAGGAGTAGTTGACGTGCTGTCGCGCTGATTTTGCCATTTGATGTTGAGAAGTGCGGAGTCAGTGATTCAGATTCTATGTCTCCCCCCACCACCATCACCACCCCCACTCCCCCCCACCCCCACAGGACTGACGTCCCAAGCGTGTATGTCCCTCCACCTCGTCAGCAAATTGGACACCTTCTACTACTCTCTGCTGCTGTTCAACTTGTGCACAGCCTTAGGTGAGTCAGCCGATTGGTCGGAAACATAGCTTTTACATCTGATCTCATCACAATCACAGATACTATTGTAGGCGGCTTCATGAAAGGTACCGTGTGTGTGTGTGTGTGTGTGTGTTAGGTTGAGTGACACCTAGTGGTGAAGTTTGCAGCCTCGCTGTTTTCCATTCCAGGGGCCCACCTGCGGTCCACCAATCATTTCTAATTTCTAAATTTGAAAAAAAAAAAAAATATATAGAATGGAATGCGGCCCATGTGAAACGTCTTAATTTGAACACTAGGTGGAGCTAGCACTTCAGTGAATATAGCCAACTGAAAGATGTTTGGACACCCCCCCGATGGAGGAGAACCTTTGGTAGCATTCAGTTTTCAGTCAACTCAAATTGTCAAACCATCTTGATGTGACGACAACAACAACAGTGATTATTTCTCACTTTTGTTTATAGGAATTGAAACCTCCTCCTAAATCTCACACACTGAGCCTTTTGAAGATTGTCAAAATAGTCTTTGCAATTAGGCCTCTGCTTTGCTCTTGAAGATTCTCACGAAAACGCTGAACTCTGTCACGCTTGTCTTTGGCTCCTCCCACAGGCCCGTGGTTCATAGGTGAACTGATCGACGGCCACAGCGGCGCCTGTTTTGCCTTTGGGGTTTTTATCGATGGACACTTCCTGGAGGGCAGTCTGACGTACGTCGTAGGAGTGGTTCAAGTAAGACCGACAACTCTTTTTGACCAACACCTCGTCCCACTGACCTGAGAGAACTTTGAAAGGGCGACATCTTGGACTTACGCAGAATATTGATTATTGATTGATGCATCCTTACCCTCCTCATGTACACTCCGATATTGGTTACACCATTCGAACACGTTCAGGTTCAATATTTCCCTCTGAATCAACAACCGCTGTGATTCTGATGAACCTCATGTCTGCGATTTAACCAGTGTGAGAAAATCATTTAATACAAAAATACTTAATATCGGAACGACATGCTCATTTCACCACAAGTGTATAAAGTTACAGTTTGGCTGAGGAGCACTCGAAAAATATCTATAATGAAGCAGGAGCTCCGCCTGGTGTTAAAACTAAGTAGTGCAATCAAGGCAATCGCAAATTTCACATGGGCCGCATTCTATTATTTTAGAGTTGATATACATGTATTTTTTTATTTGATGCAGGCCGATCAAAAAGTTTGTTGGCCATAGTATATATATATATATATATATATATATACATACATACAATATTTATATAAAGAGTATTTTTAGATGAAAGCACCCTGAGTTATTTTCAGTGGCTTCATCTCATTTTAATTTCCCGCACTAATCACCTTTTACCCCAAACTCGTTTCCAGCTGCTGTTCTTCAACATGCCCCTCACCTCGTACCTCTGCTGGAGCCTGCACCACCGTTGCCGCGGCAACACCTTCCGCTCCCACTTCCTGCGGCCGGGCTGCCGCTGGCGGAGTCTGGCGGTGCACGCCCTCATGCTGCTGCTGCTGGTGTGGCAGGCGCACTCCTGCTACTTCCTGCTGGAGACGTACGGCGCCACCGCCTTTTTCCTCTCCCCCGTCCGCACGTGGGCGCTGGGGCTCGGGCTGCTGCTGGTGTACCGCGCCTGGACAGGCCCCGCCCCTTCCATCCGTGACAATAGCAAGAGCGTTTCTCCCTCTTGACAGTAATTGCACTGTACCAACCACCGCCACTATTCCCACTGAGCCTGACTCACACAGATATACTCCGCCGTCTCTGTCCTCAATTTTACCCAACATGGCCGCCACTTCCCTCCTTCCTTCCCTCCTTCCTTCCTTCCTTCCTTCCTTCCTTTCTTTCTTTCATCCCTCCGGCCCCCCCCCCCAGGTTCTGGATCGTCTTGTTTACTTATTATGCATGTTATTGTTAAAAAACCGCACATTTCGGGCCGTATTCACAGCAGTGAAGTGCACAGTGTTTAAAAACACACTTGGATACATCACAGGTTCGATTCCCCCAGTCGAGGACATGGCAGATGGTACACAGAGTACTAGCTGTATTCTGCTGACTCATTGACTCGAGCTTTAGCACTTTTTCAGACGTGTGGCCTTGGCCAGGCGCCGACTCACCACTGCCAAAGGATGAGTAAGATTTCACCTTTTAGCTCCGCCCCCTACTCACCCCTCCCACTCCCCCCGTCCCCCCCCGTCCCCCGCCTCTGAAAACCACTCACTAATGAAGGCTGGAATGTGCCAAACCCATCCCTTTGTTTACCCCTATATATAAACAATATTACATATTTAGAATACTTTCCCTAATGGGACAGAGGACATGTGACGATGATGTAAACACAGATGGTTATATGATCATGTTTATTCTAACTTTAAAGGTCCAGTGCGTAAGATTTAGGTGAATATGAAATTATTATCCTGATTTTTTTTTTTTTTTTTTCATTTTAAAAGTTCAAATCCGTGTTTGAATGAGTCTTTTAGGGGTGGAGGCGGCCATCTTGCACCACCATGTTTTCACCCAGAATGGACCCAGCCCCCCTCCCCCCCCCCCCTTTTTTTTTTCTTTTTTCTTTTAGTTAGTTCTAATGATCACTGAAGGTTCTCCTATATGCTTGAAAGGGAAGAGTGAGGTCACCACTAGATGTCTCCTAATCCTACACGCTGTACCTTTAATCGAGGGAAATGAATGGAACGAAGTAAACCAATCAAGTACTGTAGCCGTACGAGAAGTCGCTGAGTCATCACATGATAATAATAATGAATTCCACTGCACACGACTGCCACTTTAAAAACTGAAAACCAATGGAGTGTTCATATCAGAAATAGCTTCATGATGCAGTAGAGACTTGAATCTTCACGTTCGTCCCCACACCACTACAGCTTGTTTGTTCCTCAGGAATGTGAGCACTTGAACAAGAGGCTGGCCCCGCCCCCTGTAGTGTTTCAGGACAATGTTTTTATACTCCATCGTAGCTCAGTGAACTTTAAACGGAGGAGGGAGACAAAAAAATCCAGATGTGCTGTGGCTAAAAAAATATATTCTGATTGTACTGTGTGATTTTTTAAAACTTTTTTTTTTTGAAATTATTTACACTTTTTTTCCCCCCCCCTTCATGTTATTTAATTGAAATGGGCATTCTTCACCTCCCTCTGTGTCCATTGTGGGCAGGAAGATGTTTGTCTATTATTATTATTATTATTATTATTATTATTATTATTATTATTATTCGCAATGTCGATCCCTTTATTGTGAAGGTGGCGTTGGGTTCGGTCCACCTCTGGATTCCACACAGACGAAGCAACTGTCCCTGCAGTGTGAGAGCCCAGGTCCGTTTTCATTGTACAGGAGCGCCACCATGTGTACAAAAGACTGATATTTTCATTGTATTCAGTTCTCGCACTCTGCGTAACCTGTCCACTAGGAGGCACTGTTGACTGAGGACAATGTGATACATGACTGTGCTGCGTGTCTCCTCCAGATCCATGCATGGTTTTCATTTTGCAGACAGTCGATGGTTTTCTATACAAGTGATTGTTTTGTACTGTAAAGATGGAAACGGGACGTGTCAAAGACGTGTTGAAGACAGACGACTTACTGGTGTTAATCGGACTTATTCCACATCCCATAATAATGTCTTCTTCTACTGAGGCATATGAATGAAGATGATGATTTTACACCTGCCACAGATTTTTTCTCTTGTGACAACTGAACTTAGAGCCAGCCACAATTTTTATTTTATTAATGGTTTATAGTGCTGTGGAATAAAAATGTTCATTACAGTAAATGCATACACTCCATTGGTGAATTCTTATTGGGTCCACACACTGATACAATCCAATTAGAATGATTGAAAATTGAAAATTATAATAGAAATGTCTCTTAAAACAGAGTGTCAGATGTTGAAATAACAAATCTTTCAGAGATTTTATTTTTTTGCTGAGTCATGTTTAACTTTAATATGATCAAAGCACCAAAACTGTGAAGTGAACACAAACAAATTAAGCTACATGTTGAATTCATTAATTTATTAGAAATATTTCAATACATCACACAAAAACGGTGTTATCGGCAACACAGATCATAAAAGGCTTCATTTCTCAGGGTGGTCCGGTGGGAGAAGGGGCGGGGCTTCGGCTGGGAACCGCCCTCACTCGGATATCTTTACAATCTGCTTTCCTGTGTTTCCTCCTTTCATCATGGAGCAAAATGCAGCTGTGTGAAAATGTAAGAAAGTGGAATTCAACTCAGTCAAAGTAAAAAAAAAAAAAGTAAAAAAAAAGATATAAAGAATCAAACAATACATTGAAAATACTAGAATTAAAGGGCTTGTACCTCCCATGTTTTCAATGCCATTCACCACCGTTTCCAACACCTGCAGAATGAAAACAATTCAAAAGACTCACAAACAGTCAAAGATACGTTACCCCCCCCCCCCCCCCCCCCCCCAGTCAAAGATACGTTACCCCCCCCCCCCCGCCCCCCCAACCCCCTCCCCCTTTGGCTCTGTACCTTGATTTGACCTGACTTCACGGCCTGGCTGAGCTCGCAGAGAGCAGCGTCCGCTTTACTCATGTAGTTGAGCACCATGAATCTCTCCCTGCTGATGTTCCGTCCTCGCACCGTTTCCTGAGTCTCCTCGCTCAGAGGAGGGGGATACGGCACATCCCTGTTGTACTGGGAGATCTGCCCACACAGGATCACGTGGCTGCCGCTGTTCATCTGGGCAAGCGAGGGAGGGAGAGAGGGAGAGAGAGAGAGAGAGAGAGAGAGAGAGAGAGAGAGAGAAACCCACTGAGCCTCTTGATGCTGGGGAAGGCAAACTTGGACCGTCTTCCTCAATGAAGCAGTAGCTCCACCAGTTAAAGGGTACACTTGAGTTCACGTGGGCCACATTCCATTATATTTGCAGAATTTGCTGCCGGCCACTTGAAAATGGCTGACGGGCCGCCGTTGGCCCGCGGGCCATAGTTTGGACGCCCTTGCATTCAAGACTTAGAGACTTGCGTTGACCAAAAAAAACCCTCATTTCAGGCCTGTCAATCAAAATTCATTCAGAGAATGTATTGACCTTGAGAGGACTGAAGCAGGAGTTAGTATTTTACACATTCATTAAATTAAATTAAATTAAATCAAATTAAAAACTAGATTAATTACCTCTGCACTTTATTTTGGAGGGTTTTTTTTGGGGAGGGGGGGGGTCAAAATATCTGCGGCGGTACCTGTGATATCACTGCGTCACTGATGGCTCCGCCCACATTATCGAAGTAAACGTCCCCCCCGTGGGGGCAGAGCTCCCTCAGCCGCGTGGGGACGTCCTCGGCGCGATAGTTGACGGCGGCGGTGAAGCTCAGATCCTCCACCAGAGCTCTGCACTTCTCCTCAGAGCCACAGATCCCGACCACCCGCACGCAACCGTCCAGTCGGCCGATCTGGGAAACATGCGCATATTTTTTTTTTTTAAATGACATATATTTATGAACAACTGGTCCAGACCACACGTCAGAAGATGATTCGCTTGGACAAGAGACAGATTGATCACTTTAGCAGGCTAACCACACACTCTAGTGGCCCAAAAGTGGTATTACGGGGGTCATGTCCAGACTGATGGTTCGAAGGAATCATTGATATTTTGGGGTCATTATTGGATATTCAAAAGGTTAAAAAAAAAAAAAAAATACATATCACTTCATTCGATTCATTGTGATGATTTTGAGAATTATTTCCATTTGATTTCGTAACCTTTTCAATTGCGTAACTAATACACGAGAGGATCCGAGATAGAGCTGATGGACAAAATAATTAAAAATATATATTTGAAGATATAAATTGAATATACTATATTATACACATCAATGTGGTTATGATGAAATCTGTTTTTGCACATTTTGCCATAACTTCAAAAGAGAAGTTGGACGCCGCTGTATTTACCTGACCAGCCAAGGAGCCACAGGCGCCGGCGGCGCCGCTCACCACCATGGTCTGACCGGCCCCTCTGGTGACGTGACCCTTCTCCCTCACACCCAGCAGAGCAGTGAGGCCGGTCATCCCCACTGCTCCCAACAGGTAGGACAAGCGGCCCCCGGCCAACTCTGGGTCCACCTGCCATGTACACAGAGAGAGAGAGAGAGAGAGAGAGAGAGAGAGAGAGAAAGAGAGGTTTGGATGAACAGCCTCTCGGTCAAACGCCACAGGTCTGAGCCACACACACACACCTTCTGTAAGACGCCTCCTCTCATGACGGCGTGGGTCTGCCAGGGCCAGGTGAAGGACGTGACCACGTCCCCCTCGGAGCAGGAGCTGCAGCGGCTGGACTCCACCACGCCGACGCCTCCGCCGTCCACGCACTCGGAGAGCCGCCACGGCGCCAGGTACTCGGCGCCGGTGTCTTCGTTCATTCTGCAGCGCTGGGAAGGGACGGAGCCACAATGTTCTTACAGTTCCACTTTGGCTTTTATGCAAGTATGGAGAGGCCCGGGAATTGAACCCGTGACCTCGTGCAATCATGACCTCATGATGACCTCTGCGCCAGTGGACCTGGGGTCACCTGATTATCGGCCCTGGTTGATTACCATGTTGAGGATTATGCAGATGATCTGTATTTACATGCAGCTGTCACTCCCCCTTGTCTGCATTTACCTGCTATGGGTTAGCATTGTCGTTAAAGGTCCAGTGTGTGCAATTCAGGTTAATTAGGTTGATTAGTAGCCATGAGGGGTGTATTCCTGTGATATGCAACCTCTAATATTTGTCATTGACGCCTACGTACTGAACCTTCACATTTGTGTTATGAACTGAAAAAGATATTTTGTAGAACTAGTTTCAATTGAGGTTGTGTTTATATTGAAAATACACTCATGTGTTAATTTAGATACATATATATATATATATAATTGTATATATGTATTGGCTCATCCTCCATTGGTCAGCACCATGTAAGGGTCCACTGAGAGGTAAAGGGTCCGGACAAGGGCCTCCCCGTCCTCCAGGTCAGCTGCCAAAGTTGTGTCCTCCAGGCGGAAATTGTCCGGACATGGCTCCCCATTTTTGCCTTCACGTAAACAAACAGCAGCCATTTATTAGGACATATAGATACAGAAATGCGGCAGAATGAGAGACTTGTATCTTTCACTAACCTGGACGTGAGTTCAGAACGACTCTCTGCACCTGCATCCTCGTGAAGTCTCGTTTATTTCACACCAAGGCGAGCTTTGCCTGCGAGACTTTGTGAGAAAGTCCGGGTTTTATATGCAAAGTGTTTTAAAAGTGTCCCTGCACTGGTTAGCAACAAGCTAACCTTGCTAACCTTGGGCAAACGGTGCTCAACGTGCTATGTTTACATTAGCTAACCCGGTTGTGTCGTCTGCAAAAGTCCGTTGACTCATTTGTGCAACGCAAGAATCCTCCGTGTTGCCCACTTCCGTCTTCGCTCAAGTCCCGTTAGGGCATTGCGGGTGTTCTATTTTTAGCCAAAAAAATATTACAGTCTCATATCAAATTGATTATTCGCCTTTGAGAAATATTTATCAACACGATAATTTGATGATACCGAGCGCGAGGCTCAATTCCTCGAAATACAATTGAGAGACCGACGAGTGAAAGTGTGACATCATTTCCCATAACTTCCGGTGGAGCGGACGCTAACTATCTTGGTATGAGTATGGTGGAACCGGCCGTTAAGGCAGCCCCGGAGGATTCGAAACGTTACACACTCCAGCTCCTTGCTACAGTTTTTTTTATCTGTGTTTCGTCACCACTGCTGCAACTGGACACATATTTAACAGCGCGTTCAACTAAGTTTGCGACAGTTACGCTGAACGCGGTCGGTGATGATAAACAAACTCAGGATGGAGAGCTGCTAGCTAAGAGCAGAGTTTCAAGAGGAGAGTGAAGCCGGGAAGTGACGCCTTGTGGAGGAATTCACTGACATTTGAAGAGAGTAGATGTGGAGCCAGAAGTTTCAAAGGCAGGAAATGAAGACCCGCGTGTCATGGTGGGACAAAGTTTAAAGTAAGTGTGTGCTCTTCATGTTGTTTCTGCTTTGTAATGGAACTATGTTTATTGCATTGTAATTAGCCATGTGCAGGTGTTTCGGTTAGCTAGCTGTTGAGTTAGCTTAGCTAGCTTCACCTCATAGCAGACACAACTGTGACACTTGACAACTGACTTTAAATGGAATTCCCATCTTCTCTGCATTGAATTGAATGTCTTTCGTTGTGTATATATTAAAGGTGCAGTATGTAAGATTTTGTTGACGTTAATCTATTGGTTAAAATGAATGCACATTATATCCATACTGCTGTAAATTCAGCTGTACTACTTGAAATCCTCATATTCATATCAGCAGTAGGTTGTTTCCATGTTGGCAGCCATGTTGGACCGCCATGTTTAAAAAAAAAAAAAATGTTTTTACAGTAGCCCAAAATGGACAAACCTAACATGCTTTAACTTGTAATGATGATGGAGTCCCAGCACAGTGTCAGTGAGAGTGACAGCGTCATCAGAGGCGGCCATGACAGCCCGACTCGGCTTCCTGTCAACTGCATCTGTGAATGTTTTCAGGCTTTACACGTTATTTCAAGGGTCAGTGACAAGAGACACTGCAGCTGTGCAGCGTCTAAGTGGCACAAGCTCGGTCATGTCCGCCGACACATGATACCTACACGTGTCCCGGCTGTGTGATTTCCCTGCATCACAGTTGTGCAAGGTCTGCTGCACCAAGTGGACTTCATGCAGATGAGGAAGTCTGTGTATGTATACGTATTGCATGCGTCCCCAGAGTAGTGCAGTTATAGGGTTTTAGCATTAGTCAGCATGCACGATGCACAGTGCAGCTCTATATGTATTTGATGTTACAGCAGGAAGTACAGTATCGGCCACAGATCACCTGGGGATTCCTGCGAATAGTTGAGCATTGACAAAGCTGTCACTTCATCCTGAATGAAACTCAGCGCAAACTGAAACTCGGCCCTGATTATGCCCGAATATACATCACGTGTTTCTGCCTCCAACAACAGCTCAGCTGTAGGTTTTCTCAAAGGGGCCCCTCAGGGCTCCCTGCAAGGCCCCTTATGAAAACATATGCAAATAGATTCTACTGTTTACTCAAGCAAATGCAGGAGACATTTGGTTGAGTCACTTACATTTTTCTTATGAATAAAATAAGATACAAAACATATGGACAGAATAAATGAAATTAGGATGCATTGCAGTATTTTGCAGATGCGTTTTGCAATCTCAGCATTAATGGATTGATATGATAAGGACAAAAAGCAATTAAGTGATATGATTATTTATATCTTTTGTAGCAAAGGGAAATATTTAGAAGGAAAATAGAACTACATAAGTGCCAATAGAAGTTCCTTATCAACAGAGAAATAGATAGTCACAGTTGTAAATTCTAGTGGGTAAATAGTTATTTCTAAAATGATCAAATTAAATAATTTATGCAACTTAAAAAAGGGAAAAATAAAAATCAGGATATGCAATGCATATGAATTTATACAGAGAGCGGATATTTAATTCAAATGTAAACAAAATTCCACACTCAACACATAATATAGATCATATTGATATAATATAATAGAAATATAAATGTTTGAAATTCCCTGAAAATTGTATTCAAAATTACACATTTTTGTCCTGGGACTATTTTCTGCATCCACCCTGAGTCAGATGCTGTTTCATGAGTCATGTTTAGACGTTATTTTTAGCCGAAAACAAATTCCCATCTTTAAAAAGTGTTTCTGAAAAAGAAAGTGTGAAAGTAAAAAGAAAGTCAATGTGTGGGGGAGAAAACCAAAAAAAAAAAAAAAA